>JXSR01S029402.1:20592-33818 GCA_000969725.1 Ophiothrix spiculata
ATTAAATATCAAATAATGTGTGTTTGCTCAACATGTATGTCAGGTTGCGCGTCGGCGCCTTATGAGAGTCTAATGACTCGCCATCCCATACCAAGATATATCTGATAATGGTCTCTGTTTCACCCTTTTATCTGGTACATACCAGTCTAATATTTAGGGATAACGTACCTCATCCTTAGACAAGCTTTGTTAACTCGAGATAATTGCCTAATTTTGGGGTTCAGCTTTGTTATCTCGAGATAGTAGTCTTATTTAGGGATAACCAACCTTATCCTTAGATAAGCTTTGTTAACTCGAGATGACCGTTATTTTGGGATCAGCTTTGTTAACTTGAGATAACGTTATTGAGGGTTCGGCTTCAGCTTTGTAATCTCGAAGTAAGAGTCTCTTATTTAGGGACAACAAACCTTGTCCTTAGATAAGGGTTCAGCTTTGTAACGGATAACGAAGCTTATATCATTAGATAAAGCAATGTGGACAGTAGTATCAACGTTTAATTATCTTTTAATTTAAAAAAATGTTCAATTTAGCTGAGAATGGTCATAAAACGGTGTTATTTTTTGGTAAGTTTGTTAAAGTTTTCACAGTGCACCGAAGTCCAGTGCCATGATCTTTGAGCTCATGGTTAGATTCAATTTTTGCAAGAATCAAGAAGTCGTGATACTGAGGCTGCTACATTTTAAGCATTGACCCTTCCGTTAAAACAGCTACCGGCACAAGACACACTGTACACGAACATGTTGATAAAGAGAATGATGATTTCCGCTACTGACACAGCTGAAATCCCGAGATAAAGTCCCATCAATCCACCAACTGCGCCGCTGATGCCAGCAACCTGGAATCAAATCAAACATTAAATTGACTCTTAGTACAATGCACACTCTAACAAATGAATATTTAAATTAATAATAAAGATTCTAAAATGGTTCTCCGTTTCATACGTTTCACATATTGTATTTAAAATAAGGCTTCATGGTGAATATTCATTCTTAAAAAATTCTGTTAAACTTGTAAAATCATTTTTTTTTTCATATAGCCAAACCTTACCGACCAAACAGGCGTCTGTTTCACAAGCTGGTAGTTGAGCTCTTCGAAATAAATCTTGATTCGAGCCAGATTTTTCCTGAAAGTAATAATGTTTGAATTCTTGTTTAATTTTTTTAACCAAAACCTAAGACAATTCTCGGTGGATTCCTTTTATCCGTTTGCGGTGCGGTTGTGGTGCATTTTGCATTGTAAGGGTGTGACTGGTCCGTATAATTAAATGATCGCGAATAGTATCAGGTTGGAGTTGAGATTCAATACCACTACCAGTACCTTTATACAGTGCAAAACGCACCGCAACCGCTCCGCAAACGGATAAAAGGCTAGTAGGCTATTCTATCGCTAATTATGGACTATAGCCTTTAATTCATGTAGACTTCAGAGCACTCTATATAGCGCTTGTAAAGATTGCATATTGGCGTCTTATTAAATTTACGTACGTCGAGCAACATCTCGATGAAATCGCTTGAACTCTGATCACACCATTGATTGCTATTTAAAAAATAGGACTTTAATCATAATGTTAAAGCAATCTTCTGCTTATAAATTGATTGAATGTCTGTCTTTTACACAATTCATACCAGCAAATTTACGCCGAACATTTGCTGTTAACTCGAGGTGTATTGCTGCAAACTCGTGGTGTATTATTGTTCACCCAAGGTGTATTGCTACAAACTCGTAGTGTATTAATGCAAACTCCTGGTGCATTGCTGCAAACTCGCCGCGTGTATTGCTATAAAGTCGACGGATGCATTGCTGCAAACTCGTAGCCTATACAGTGCTGCAAATTCGGAGATGCGCATTCATCTGGATTTGCTATGGCAAGCCACAGCAGACAAAACCCCTACTAGTTTTTAACCACCCTCACGAGTTCACAGCAATACACCATGGGTTTGTAGCAATACACCACGAGTTGACAGCAGAGCACCTCGAGTTTGCAGAGATACACCACGAGTTTGCATCAGTACACTACAAGTTTGTAGCAATACACCTTGAGTTAACAACAATACACCACGAGTTTACAGCAATACAAGTTGAGTTTGCATCAATACACTACAAGTTCGTAGCAATACACCTTGAGTTAACAGCAATACACCACGAGTTTGCAGCAATGTACCTTGAATTTGCATCAATACACTACGAGTTTTTAGAAATACGCCTCGAGTTAGCAGCAATGCACCCTAAGTTTGCAGCAATGCACCACGAGTCGCAGCAATACTCGAGATACAGCAATCCCCTGAAAGAAGAGAAGATATCGTGTGTATCCCATCATGCATTTCTTCAGTATGGGAAATTGTGTACAGGAAGTCATGTGAGTAGTATTAGTGATAGAACATACCCAAAATGCAAGATTACAACAAATAACTTTTAATTTATGGCATTTCATCACTAACCACTCACATACAGAGGTTATGCGTTCGAGTCCCGGGCGCGGCGGTTTTCGTCTCCTTGTTTCCTTGGGCACTGGAAACTTTGCTCTATTGTTCCGTGGTTCGGAAGTCACGTTAAGCCGTTGGTCCCCTGTACGACTAGACTCCTTCATGGGGTATGCATGTCATGCAAGTACAGTGTATAATTGATCGATTGATTGATTGATATTTTGCTACAAACAATCCAATAGGAAGCAATGCATGATGGGATACACACGACATCTTCTTCAAGCAGCTGAAGGGATCGTCGACGAATACCGAAAAGTATTACGGGAAGGTCCTGATTTCTTCTTTGACTCGAGGTATAACGCTGTAAACTCGTAGTGTATTGATGCAAACTCATGGTGTATTGCTGGCTCATTCTCCGATAAACCGTGCAACTTTGGTTAGAGAAATGTTGAAATTTCGACTACTAACAACTCATGAAAACATACAAAATCATAAACTCTTATGGCTTCTGAAGAAGAAAAAGTGCATGGGATATGTTTTAAAAATACTGGATTTTTAACCATTGTATTCCCTATACCTAATGTTCGTATCTGTCGGTTCGTATCTGTTGGAATCTTTTTTTAAATATTCATTATTGAGAAAATTAGTTTTCTTACAAACTTGATCTTTACACTAAATTAGAAGCTCTACACATACTACACTGTGGTGTATTATTTCGCTCATAGTGTACCGCGTTTTGCGAAAAGGCGACAAAATGTGTGGTTCGTATCTGTCGCGACGTGACAGTCACATAGGTTTTTTTTGATATTAATATCCTTGTAAATCATTACTGTAAATATATAATTCTATATAACATATATGTTATTCAAGACTGAAGTTTACTTGATAAATCTAATGCGGAATCATCCATCAACATATTGATTTTCACACTTTGTTATCGATTTTAGAATTTGGTTCGTATCTGTTTGCAATATTGGCGACATGATTTAAAAAGCTATTATGTCATATTAAATACTTAATATAATTAAACTTTATATGTCATTACTAATACCTATTACGGGCTATTAAAAAATATGCATTGCTTTTGAAATGCCCGAATATTTTAAGTAACGATTTTGCATTTTCAGATTAATCGTTATCTACTTTCCTGGCATGCTAAAATGTTTAGCTTCACACATGTTAACTAGATCACTCAAATTATTTGTAATAGGCCTAACAACGCTAAACTAGTAACACGAACATGAGCGACACCAAAACGGCAAAGTTGCACGCTTTATCTGAGAATGAGCCTGCTGCAAACTCATAGTGCATTGCTGTAAACTCGTAGTGTAGTGATGCAAACTCAAGGTGCATTGCTATTAACTCGAGGAATAATGCTGTAAACTCGTAGTTTATTGATGCAAACTCGTGGTGTATTGCTGCAAATTCGAGGTGTGTTGCTATAAAGTCGATGGTGTACTGATGAAAACTCGTAGCCTATCGCTGCAAGCTCGTGGTGTGTAGCAAACTCGTGGTGTATCTCTGCAAACTCGAGACGCACTGCTGTCAACTCGTGGTTTATTGCTGCAAACTCGAGGTGTATTGCTGCAAACTCGTGGTGCATTCCTGCAAACCCATGGTGTATTGATGAGAACTCGTGAGGGTGGTTAAAAACTCATAGGGGTTTTGACGTGCTGTGGCTTGTCATACTTTGCAGTAGCCTGTTATAGACTGTGGCTACACGAGCGTCAGATCCATATCTGTTGTACTGAAACTCTTCGTGCTTGCATACGTGTAAGCGGTCTTCGGAGATCTCGGAGATACGCATTAGTTCGGATCTGCACTCCGTGTAGATTGCCCCATTATCAAAACTTCAGTTAATCTATTATCTATTTCACTTTTGGCGAAGTGGAAGTGGTTTTTACCGTACCTTGTATGGGCAACATTTCCAACGACGGAGTCCAGCTCGGGATGAAGAGCCGCTAATTTCCTACGTAAGTGTTGCTGCACATGAAAAAAAAAATCGGCAAAATTATGTTAAAATAGATGCTGAATGATACTATATATGAAGAGATACATATAGGCCTAGCTCATATCAACAGCTCAATCATCCTGACCTTCTTAGTCAGTTCTTTAGTTTCTCAATTACAGAATCACTCTTTGCTTCATTTTATGGAACGCATGTCTCCAAAATGACGACATTAACAAAACAAAAATTGGGTTGGGTGGGAAGTTTTATATAACCTCACCCGTAGTTCGTTACATACGTTTTGATAAACATATCATATGGTACTTGAATTTCAGATAAATCTATTGAAACACTTTGAGTTATATTTATTCAAAAAATAATCGTAAACAATATTTCAATGACATTGCTAGACCCTCTCGTCAATGCATACTCACCGCAGAAAATCGCGTTTTCGAGCTATTAAAGACTGAAATGCGTGCTTACCTCATACCTTGCAGACGGCCAGACAGCAGTTGATACTGATGAAGGGTAGAGAGTTTCCCTGAAAGTTAATATTAACTTAATTGATTCATATCATTTGGCACCATAACATATAGAAACATCCAAAGAAACTTTATTGCTATTTTGTCTAGTTGCAGCCTAGATTTCAGCTTGATTTGCGTATGAACCATGCGGAGATATCTCATTATATACACTTCAAGAAATACTTTTATTTAAGCAGTGTATTGCATAGAATACCATGTTTCACAAAGATATTATAATAATTGCATTGAATACACAAGTTTTATGGAATAAAACATGAGAATAACAAAGAAAGTACATAATATACCATGGCAGGCATCTATTCTCTTTCATTCTTTCATAAAAAAATAAACAATTCAAAAACACAACCAGAAGGCTATAAACAAGCCAGTAGGCAGGAAGCGCTAAGCTGTGGCAGAGTTAGATCATCATATATACATGGTGCAGAATCACAGTTAGGTTCGTTGGAAGCAATCCATAGAATAACTATAAATGATGGCAGTACTAGTTTTGCTTAGCTCTCTTGAGAACTGCTTGGTGTTGTGGTGCATGATTTGCCAACAATTAATGTGAAGGATTCAGTCAGCTGTCACCAATCCTCCGGATCCAATTTCAATATAGTTAAGATGACATTTGTATCCTTCCTGAACAATATCGGTTCTCAGACTCACAGCTAGACATCTTTGAATGTAATATCAGAATAGAAAACAAGAACTGATTCCGGGACTCAGTATCAGGCATAGACCATTCTTATTGGTGTATTTTCGTCGCAGAATGATATCGAGGCCAAGTATGGATCATGTGATGCATCGTGACTAAATGTTACGTACGGTATTGAATTGGTCACGATGCATTTTTTTTTTGCCTCGTTATGACCGCCGATATCCTTTGACGCCGAAAATATGCCAATAATGGTGTGTATGTATGGACATGACATTATCATACACCCACACTCCACGGTATGAATAAACCCTCCAACACCGTGATGTCAGTTGTCCTACGAATACTATCACAATAACACGTAGCTTGAGTATGTGTGTTTCAATATTTAGTTTGATATTTCTGAGATTAACTTACATGCATGCGTCAGGGCAAGAGCAATTCATTTTGTCAGCGTTATATCTTGTAATAATATTCCGTGAGCATGTTTCTGTAAAAATAATAAACATACATATGGCGATTTAGGTAAATTATGTGGCATAATTGGTTACGAAACAATGAGAATTTTGTTTTTACCAATAAGCAATGTTATACTTTTCAGTATCCCGAATTTAGATAAGAAAATATTTTGGACCAAATTATGCATTAAAGGTATTCTTATCAACTACAAAACTGAAAAAGAAAAGTTTTTATATAATGACGCGGATTTGCAAACTACAGGTTGCATATCTGCCCACAAAACAAAAACGCAGTAGGCCTATGTGCATTTATAAAGCATGCAATCCTTACCCATGCTAGAAAGTTGTATCTACACATGTTTGCTATTGTAAATACTGCCTTAATCTATGGAGGATATCTGGTCGTCTGCTCCTTTGTGCATGATTTCTCTAACGGAAATTTAAGTAATTTATAATATGTATGCAAGACACATACTATGCCTTTACTTTGTCATGTTTGTTGGGCAGATTAGGTACTAATATGAAATCATCAAGGTAATGTGTATAATCATGAAACGATTACAATCAGTATTATTGTCAAGTGTGCACGCCATATTTACAGAAATCTTCGGCAACATGGCATTTTCATCTATTTTCAATAACATACTCTTGTCACATACACCAGTTAAACGTATCAGATACTACTCATAATGATTACTTACGCTGGGTGTCGTTCGTGATACTGCATTTGGGTATTTTGTCGTTTTCCAGAACATCAGTTACACAACCACATTGGCGTTCCAGTTCATCCTGTAAGCATTGTTGTTTACAAGCATGTGTTGTATAATTGAAATGCGGGTGGTTGAAGGCGGTTCCTTCACCAGCATGCGTACATGTTGAATATTTCCCACCAAGACGCTCAATTTTGAACTAAAGAAGAAGAAAAAAAATGTTAAGGAGCTGCACGTGAAATAACAGCTAGCATAAAAAATTATCTCGAACATAGCCTACAATAAACATTAAAAACTGCTGCTTACCTGGCGAATTCCTATAGACGATAACATTCCAGTTGGAGCTGTGATTCCAATATCTTGTGGAAATGGCTGGTTGTCGTGTGGATGAATAGACACTCGAACCCCTAACTCTGGAGTCAATATTCCAACGTACTGTGGTTCTTCAACAAACAGCGTTAACTGAAGACCTGCAAAAGAAAGCTATTCAGTTATTGTCAAGTGAGTGAAGAAAGTGTATTGGTGCAAGACAGATACAAGCCTTCACACTTTATATATAGTAAGTGATGTATTCTTGGTAAAAAAGTCTACTGGAACAAGCATAAGGCCCGAATAAGACACATTTGCTTAACTTAATTCCAGTTTTAATAAGTCCATCAATGACAGTGTCTTGCTTTGTTGGCTCATGTGTGTACTCATAGAGAACTGTAGCTAAACAACTTTTGAAGTCAATATTTTTAGCGTATAGCTGATCATGAGTTTTAAAATAATTATTGTATGTCAATATATTAGGTACAGTGATTGAGACTAAAAGTTAATCTCCAAATCAATCTTAAAAAACATTATTATAGTACCTACCATACTGAGCACCAGTTTTACTGGTTCTTCGGATGGTACTGTTGTCGAACCCATGGTTGATTGTGAAACAATTGCCATACACGCTATTCTGAAATTTCCTAAAATCACTAGGAAAAAACAAACAAACAAAGTACTTGCTTTAGGTATATGAAGCAAAGAAGTACCATCAGAAGGATGAGATCATTATGACGTCTCGGTTTTTATGACTATGGGCCGTTGTGTGCCTGCAATTTACATCGATTGCCCACTTTAATGTGTACTGTGTAATATTTGAACAGATGTTTAGTCGAAACGATAATTGTTACATTTAAGGTACCCATGGTACGGGTGGATGAAACTATAGACCATATCTACTATTGACCAAACCCTACCGAAGAGGGCCGGTCATGTGTTTATGCACGTGACTTCGGAGTTCAAAACGAGGTCAATTATAGTAGATATGGTCTATTGATCGGGTTAAAACTTCGGATCAAACAATAATGCATGTAGGCCCCCTGTGCCTAAATTAAATATTGGGGCTCTTCACACGGAAGCGTCAAATGTAGATGCATCTATATGAATGTAGATTTCCGAAGTGCATATTGTGTTCACACGGTCGCGCGTCAATCTGACTTTACTCCAGGTTTGCCTGATTATTATAGCAAATCGGTCCTACATGGAAAATTACGCCAACCTGATTGGCTAGCATTCATTAATGTCGCGCGTATAATACACTGTTAACCTTTTGACCTGAGCGTAGATTATACCACTTTCGTCTGTTGGTAGGGAATACGAGTTTCACGGCCCTGGTTTAATCTACATGCATCTAGATGTACAAAGTACAGATTGATTTGTCCGTGTGAAGAGCCCCACTGACAACCACGTCCAACAAGAGTACTGGCAATCATTACATTATTCCTTACATTATGTTAGAGGCCCAGCTTCCATTCCAAAAAGAATATTTTTCTTCCGCAAAACGATCTTATCAAACAAATATTTTTCTTAACATTTGTGATGACTCACCCCGAAAAGGGGGACTTTGCGACAGAACACTTTTCGAGAAAACGGCGAAAATAGGCAGCAAGAAATAAAGAAAATAATAAGAATTTCCAGCAGATTTTCTGTTGTAAAATTTGATCGCCTTGATCAATTTCAACAAGTTGTCATTTTAAAGCTTAGAAAATGTTGCAACAGATGAAATGATAAAATCAAAATTGATATCATTTGCAAAGTCTCCTCTTTCGGGTGGGTTATCACATTTTTTTACTTACGTGTAGTTACATCCTTTCCTGTCAAAGCTGCATTGCACTATAAAGTCCTCGGCCTGGTGCCCATATTCATCCAATTCTTTTCTCGAAGGGTTAGCTACATCGGCAATGTCACTGAAATCATCTGATGTGGATTGCTCAACAAATCCATACCAATCATTGTCACCTTGCACGTGATCCCACCAATCTTTATAATTGTACAAGTCATCAAAAAAACTTGAAAATGAGTCAGAACTGATTGAACTAGAATCGAAAACCTGCCTTTTATGCCGATGGTTAGCAGTTCGTTCAAGGACACGTCTTTTAGACCGTGTGGCGGTTTTGTCCTTGGCACTACTACTGAGATCCATTGATGACTCGTCATCGGATGATGACTCATCATCGGATGATTCGGGTTCAGGACCAGCATTTACAGAAGAAGATTCAGTTGTTGTTGACAGGTATGAGGTTGTGGTTGTAGGTGTTTTCGTCGTGCCATCGCTACTTTGATGTTCATTTTCGTTTGTGGGTAAAAAACTGGACTCCTCTTCGTTTACTTGTTCGTTGTTTTGGGTTTTCTTTGTAGTAGGTGAAACGCTTGACTCTGTTTCCGCGTCTGTCTCATCATTCACATTAGACATGCTTGAGGATGATCCTTCAAAGTCATATGAGTCATGATCCCAGAACCACGAATCGTAATCTGATGAGAGGCCGCCATCTAAGTGTACAAGGTCTTCAAATCTCGTATCAATTAATTTGGTTCGCCGCATTCGATTCATATTACACACAGTTACAGCTGGAAACTTGACATTTGTCTTGGTTATAACATCAATTTTTGTGTTATATGGATTACCAATATATTCGTTTATCAAGCGATACCCTTGCAAACCGAATACAAATCCCAAACCACAACATAATAAAAACCAAAAACCTTTCGCCCACCACTGTTGGCTAGTAATGACTCTCGGAATACCGTGAGTGGTTGATTCATTCCCGAATTCGTTGATTAGTTCCGTTAACGTCTTGGTCTTAGATGATGGTTTCTCTTCCTTTTCAGGGTTACCATTTGCAAACCCAGAAAGTGATGTTGAAGACTGTTTATATTGATCACTATCATGGTACCTTTTTGGTATACGGAAGTCATTCTGATATCTATCCCTACTGTCTCTTGATGCTTTTCTGTAGGGAGCGGTATGGTTTTCCTCGTAGTACTTTGACGAGTGAGATTTTGTTGGGAGAGCGAAACTGAACTGATCCCAGCTCGGACCTTGCCCAGATGAGATCTGTATTAGCCTGGAATTCCGTGTGTCTCTGAAAGAATATGGATTATAAAAACAGCCCTTGTTGACTGTTCTTACAATAATATTAGAATAACGTTTGTTCTTCAGGCTGACTCCATGCAGTACCACGTGAATCAAAAAAAAATGTGCACGGATTAAACCTAATTTTGACCTTGATAAAACACTAAATCATAAATTTCTTGTTATTGTAGTAAAGCAGATTTAATAAGCTTTCAAATACAGAAAAAATGATAGAAATCGGATGAAAAATAAAAAAAGATATGACCAATTTTGTAAGTACGTCTCAGCTTTAATCATAAAGTCATAACCCGTAATTGTGATATGTAATATCTTGCTTAACTGTGCAAATCCCTTTGGAATGGAAGAAAAAGTTTTGTGATTCACGTGGTATACACTCTGCGCTCTAAAAATCTATTCAAAATTAATAGATTCTATATATAGGAGGGACACATGAGAAAACTCTTCAATCTAAGAAGATCCCTATTCAAAAATTAAAAATTGGACAAGGGGTCTTAGGGGTCTAATAATGGTTAAATATATTAATCTCTTTTTTAACATCGCCATTTTGAAAAATGTCTGCATGATATAAACTTGAAACTTACATGGGTCTAATAATGGTTAAATATATTAATCTCTTTTTTAACATCGCCATTTTGAAAAATGTCTGCATGATATAGACTTGAAACTTACAGGACATGTTAGAATTGTCGATTCCTTCATTTATTAGCAAAAAAACCGACGAAAATCGGACATTTAGAACTTTTATTAAAAAAAATAGAAAAAGTGGCCACTTTTGCCCAAAGTCGGTTTTTTTTGGTACGGAAATACTTGGTGACGTCATAATTACGTAACGCCTAGGCCGATTTTCATGATCTTGGTATCAATGAAAAGAGGAGACCCTACCCTATACTATAGTACCAAACAATGTAACTTTAGGGCCCCCAAGTTCAAATTCACAGGGGGCTCAGGAAGACGTGTTACAAAAAAAAAGCTCAGGAAGACGAGGGTTAAAATCTTTTTTAAGTGTCGTTTTAGTTTTAATATGTATTTTACATAAATAATCTTTACAAAATACATCTATTCAAATTCAAAAAGAAATCTAATGCGTTTTTTATTCTAATACGTTCGGTCAATTTGTAAAAAATTATGGTGCTTAATTAGTGGTTGGTGTTGCTGGTGAGATGTGGCAAATATTCGTATCTGGCACACATGCAAACCTTTGACCTTTGAGGATCCTTTTACATTTGAAGGGTTTTTTTAATGCTGAAGTTCATCCAGTTGTCATATACCTTTTACAAATAGTCTATTCCTCTGACGTCGAGAAGTTGTCATATACCTTTTACAAAATAGTCTATTCCTCTGACGTTAAAAAAACATGTGTTTGAATACTATCATCTCAGTCATATTTCCGAAGCAAAAAAACATGGATCGGTTATTTGTAATTTGTTAAAGACTTCTGTAGCAACATGTGCAAGGCCAGTGTATATTTGCAGTCCTTGAGTACTGGCCTGTATCACCTTCAACCATTTCTGAACCTCGTGTTGACATGGATATGAAGGTATGTGTAACTAAACACATTTTCTTCACAAGACAAAATTTATGCACATAATCAAACCCCGGGGAGGGCACCCAACTTTGGTTTTGGTAGGGGTGTGCGGTCCCGATATCTGAAACCCTATAGTCTAGGGAACGGAGGATTGACTCAGAAAAGGGGGTCTAGAGAACTGTAAGGGACCAAAAATGACCCTTCAAAACTAGGTTTTTGGGCAAAATTTGGGAAATTTTGCTTGAAATTGGGATCTTGGGAATTAAATTTCAAAAAATGAGGCTAGGGAACTTGAAATTTTTGAAAATAAGGCTTGCGAACTAAAGGTTGTGCTTGAAATGGGGGTCTAGTGAGCGGCAGACAAGGCATGAAAAGGGGGTTTTGAGGGCCGCATATATCCGAAACACCTTTCTAGGTCAGTGCTACCCCCCCCGGAATCAAACTGGCCATAAGCAAAACCTATTTATACTATTAACGGGGCGACTTATATTAAGATTTGTGACTTTTGCTTTTCATGAGCAAATAGAGACAAGGCAGCTGGTTCTATTATATCATTGCTTAAACACTAATAGCTAATGTTGGTTCAAACTACATGCAAATAACTTGAAATATAAGACATTAGACAAATTATTCTGTCACTGGCTATAGTATACTTATTCCAATACTCAATACATGCAATATGTGCCAGTAAAACTTGAAACCATTTTTTGTTACCTTACAGTGTTCTGACAGGCTAATCCATTAGGTCCTGCTCTTAAATTCAAACTGTGTTTTGGGTATCTGATTAATCGTGAATTATAAATTCGAAGGGATCCAACCCCGGGATCCAACATGACCCTTCAAAGTAGGATGGTGTCTTGAAATATCTACGTTCATGTTTGATGTTTCTGCTAGTCTGGATTCACAGTTTTCAATATAGCGGATCCTTTATATAGGAGCTTATATAGGCTCTGTGCTTTGATACATTTTTTTTGTTAAATCGGAAAGAAAATGAACATCATCCGTACCATTAATGAAAAAAGAAATTTTACCTGATAATTGTGGACTGTTTTATTCATTGAGTTAAATAAATACATAAGTCCTAAATCATCACGTGACGGAAAAATGACTAAAGTAACTGTCATTTTGTCGAAATTTATATTTTTGTGATTTGAAAATATGGATATAAAGACACATATTTTGATTTAATAGGCCAGTGTGGTTCATGTGATGACCGCCGTGTAATTAAAAGTAAATAAAAATTACCACGTTGTTAGTAGTTCAGTATTATTCTTTACAAGCGGAAAAAACACACATGACTGTCATGAAAAATATTTAAGAGCTTTTTCGAACGTTTATGTTACTACACTCTAAAAAAAGATGGGTTAAAAAGGGAACATGGTTGGCAGGTTGGGTTAAGGTTTGCACAATATTGGTTTATTTTGTACACAATGGTGTACATGGTGCACGATTTACCCAACATTGTGTCAAATTTTACCCAAACTGCCAACCATGTTCCCTTTTTAACCCAACTTTTTTAGAGTGCAGTAAAACTATGTCATGTCACGAAGTGAAGTGATCATACAAAGCAAAGT
>JXSR01S029402.1:44611-67674 GCA_000969725.1 Ophiothrix spiculata
CTTTCTTAATTGATTGCTACATAATTATTCAGTGCATGTTAATTCCCTCACATTTGGTAAACAAGCACTATGGTCTAAGGCAGGGGTTCATGAGATATGACCTTGACCTCAAAAGCACTATGGTCTAAGTCAGGGGTTCATGAGTTATGACCGTGACCTCAAAATGACCTTGGATGACCTCAGGTCAACTTTTTGAACAATTTGACCCCAGATGACCTTTTGACCTTGATGTTGGGTCAAGTACTTTCAATGGTATAAGTTTAATCCATGTGGGGTCAGGTGTTCATGAGTTATGAGCTTGACCTCAAAATGACCTCATGTCAACTGTTTGAACAATTTTGGTAATTTGATCTCAGATGACCTTTTGACCTTGACCTTGGGTCAAGTACTTTCTATGGTATAAGTTTAATCCATATGGGGTCAGGGGTTAATGAGTTATGAGCTTGACCTCAAAGTGACCTCGGATGACCTCAGGTCAACTTTATGAACAATTTAGAAAATTTGACCTCAGATGACCTTTTGACCTTTACCTTGGGTCAAGTACTTTCTATGGTCTAAGTTTAATCCATGTGGGGTCAGGGGTTAATGAGTTTCGGATGACCTCAGGTCAACTTTTTGAACAATTTGACCCCAGATGACCTTTTGACCTTGACGTTGGGTCAAGTACTTTCAATGGTATAAGTTTAATCCATGTGGGGTCAGGGGTTAATGAGTTATGAGCTTGACCTCAAAATGACCTCGGATGACCTCAGGTCAACTTTTTGAACAATTTTAAAAATTTGACCTCAAATGACCTTCACCGCACCCCCAAAAAAGGCGCGGCGCGTGTGCTAATCCCGAACCCCTTCATGTCACCAAGTTTCATTACTATAGCCCTTATGGTTAAGGAGATATACTTAAAATACCAAATCACGCATAAATTAAGCAAATTAGGTACTTCATATGCATAGTTTGCGTTCAAATTGTACGCAGCGCCAGTTCAACTCCAACCCTACCCACTCACCAAATATCAACAACATAGGGCATACGGTTTCCGAGATTTGCTCCGGACAAGAAATGCGGACGGCGGATGGCGAACGGCGGACAGTTTTAAGGAATGGTACGTCTCTTCTGCTTCTGAAAAATGTTCAGGGGAGACAAAAATGGCTATAAATGTTATTTAGTTTGTTGATTTTTTTTGGTTGGAGTGGATGGGAAATCAATCATTTAGGCCCCTATAATTAGTTAATTTCAAAAATGACTTAATTGGGATTCGTTATTATGCAATTTTTTATCATGAAAGGCCTTGAAACTCATTTACACTTTGTTGGATCATTTCTGATATTAGATTTAGATCAATTCTTGTTTTAAAACAAATTTTATTCCACCTTATTCAAATATACCCCAAAATACTTAAGCTGTTCTTAAAATACGGGTATAACTGTCTCGGGGATGAAAATGAACGGGTATGAAGTGTCTAGGACTCCTTAGATCATAGCCCTGATTATGACGATATTAGAACTGATGCTATCAAGTCTGTAAAACATCTTAATTACCTGTTGGCCCATATCTTTAATTTATCTATGTCTACAGGTATCCTTCAACATCAATTTAAGTTAGCTAAGGTTATTCTCATCTTCAAATCTGGTGACTGAAGTTTGTGTAATAATTATCGCCCGATTTCACTTCTTACTGTTTTTTTCCAAATCATTTGAACGTATCATTCATAAGAGGCTTTATAATTTCCTTTACTCATCATGATTTGCTCCATTCCAGTCAATTTGGTTTCAGAAACAAGTTTTTTTCCTCTTACATGGCTGTACTTAAGGCATATAACACCATTGCCTCAAACCTTGATTTTGGTAATCACACTGCTGGACCTGTCCAAGGCATTTGATACGATTAGCCATGACATCCTTATCTTTAAACTGCACCATTATGGTGTCCTTGTGAATGCCTTGGAGTGGTTCAGGAACTACCTCACTGACAGAAAACAATTTGTCCATTTCAATAACTGTAAATCTGACATCGGTACAGTTCAGTGTGGTGTTTCACAAGGATCAGTATTGAGTCCATTACTTCTTATTTTGATTTATTAATGACAGTGTTGATTAATGATATTGCGTATGCAAACAAATTTTGATTTTTTATCTATGCTGATGACACTAATATTGTTATGTCCGATCACAATTTAAATTATGTTTTAAGAATCGCTATAGTAATCGTATGTACATCTGACATTGGTATAGTTAATTGATGGTAAAGTGTGTCACACAAAGTTTCTTGGAGTGTATATGGATGAATGCTTTACTTGGCAGAAACACAATACTTTCTGAGACAAAAGTAGACCAATACAAAACTATAGTACAACAGACAGCTAGCTAAAGCTAGGGACATAAAAAAGGTCTGCTCAAGAATTTGTTTGAAGCAATAAAACAAGACGAGTACAATGGCAAGAAATACTCTTTAATAATTCTCTTCAAATATACATAATTACATATATTTTCAGGCAAAATTCTAGAAAGGCTTTACATATTGAAATCTACATTACATTTGTCCTCCACATATAATCATCCAACCAACACAATCTTTTCATAATGAAGTCTTAATGTACATTAAATTTCCAACAAATACAGTAACAGTGCCCCCATTTCACTTTAATATAACTTTTTCTTTCCCTCTTGTACATGTAAGCACATTGAGAATGCATATAAAATGTAAATGGCATAAGACATAAAAATTCCATCATGGTACAGAATATCATTTAACTTAAATGGCAAGAGTTTGGTATGGTAATGCAATATCATCCTTAAGATATGCTAAAAAATTAGGTTCCAAAAACCCACTGAAAAGTGACAAAAGTTAATGTAAAACTTTTAAGTACAATGCAATTGATACCAGTGTCAAAGGTTGTTAAAAGTTATGCAATTCCTAGTTTTCTTGCAAAATGTGACGACCTGAGAAATGCAGAGATGGAATGTTTATTTAGAGTTGAGTAATAGAACTGCATCCATATGTAACATTATTGATTAGAGATTGGTCCAAATCAGGTGAAAACTTGATTCAAAATCAAGGAATATAAAATGATCTGTACTTGGTCCCAACATATGATACCTATAATTGAAGCCCCCCCCCCCCACACACATTTCTGTTTAGAGGTGACCTCTCCATTTGACCCAGGTGCATTCACTGGGTTATTTCTAATCACAAACAATAAGATTGTTTAAAAAAATACCAATGTTTTTTTAAAATTTTGCCTTTACAGTGTAAAAGTGTTTTAATTTAGATGCAAAGATATAAAAGATCATATCTATGTCCAATACATTTTTTTTGTCGAAATTATTATAAAAAGATAACTTCTACTCAGGATTATATCAAAAAAGTGATCTCAGAATATAAAAGCAGCAATACATAGATTAAAGGACTTATTGTAAAAATAATGTTACTTTGCAAATGAGGTAAAAACATAAGAGAAAGACATAGTTGGAACAAAAAATCATTGCAACAAATATATAATAATTCATATAGTATTACACAAAACTCAGTTAAAAATGGAATAAAGAGTTGTCATTTGTATATGAGTGTGTGATTTGAATTACTGAGATATTGCCAAAGATAGATAACAAAAACATTTTTACCTGAAAAATCATTTGACTTACTTTTGGCCTATATTATTTCAGAATTTAAGACAAAAATCACCAATTTGAGAAATGTACCCCTAGACATGTATTTCTAGATTCTGAAAATAAACTAGTTCAAATTTTTTCTAAGCAAACTTTAGTTAGACTGTCAAATTAAAATTGGGTCAAGAACCAGTGTTTATTGCACCATTTAGCCAAAAAAAACCACCCCAAAACAAAACAACAATTTCGATTCAAAACTGTTCTCATTATCGTATTCAACATATAGGCCTAAATCCACTTCTAGAAATGTATACGGTTATATGGCCTTGAAACTTGTGCCGTGTATTTTTGGGACAGCTGTGGTGTTGTCCCAAAAAGTATGTGCTTGTATTTTGGGGACATCATGTGTTAGTGTAATATAAATAGGCAAATAATTATGTTTACTAAAATTTTAGGAACCCTTTTCCCAAAGACTACTAACACCTATGTCTGGTTGTTTTATTAGATATATATTTTTAATTGGGCACTGTATGGACACAGCTTTACCAAAGCATTAAGACAGCGCAACAAACGGCTCAACCATTTGTTCACAACTACATCATCCGTTGCAAAGTTTTGAAAAAATTAGAGTGTACCTTCTTACAGGCTCATTCCAGTGGAAACTGAACCTTTTTTGATTTCAAGCAAAAAATCAGCTTTTTTATTCGACCACATAAACATGTTTTTCAGTCATACATTTGTTACTTGGTACGTGAGAAGTATTTTCCAATCAGAAATTGTAAAGTTTGTCTATCCATGCATGAATGAGCACATGTTTTGTTTCAAAAATGTCACAAACGTTACCAAAAAGTTACACCAAAATGTCACAAACGTTACAACACAAAACAATGCATTAAAATAATTCCTGGCGATATAATGTTCTGTAATTTTTACGAAATATTTGTAAATATATCTCCCATAATCGGTGTAAAGCGCAATAAACAAATCGTTGACACTTCAGAGAAATTGTACTTTGAAGTCATTAGGAGCAAAAAAACCATTTCCGTGCGCGGTCACAAACGTTACCGAACGTTACATGGACTTTACTCAGGATTTTGACAATTGATTTAATTTTCAAACATCTACATGTCTTGACCCTACCAGTGAGCACCATTATCAACAAAATCGTTGATATAATGTTATTGCTAGGTTCTGTGGCCATTTAAAAGTGAAATTTTTCAATTTTTCGGTCACAAACGTTACTTTGGAATGAGCCTACAGTGATATTTCAGTGCTTGTACAACTTTAAGCTATATATTATATCAAACAAACAAATCGATAACTTGAAATGACACTGATGGTAGATTATGATATACTTTAAGTGAAAAAAAAAGTGTCATTTTCTAATTACTTTTGGGGCCCAACAGTAATTACAACACAGAAGCCTATGGGTATTATTAAAATACTGAAACACTTGTAACTTGAAAACAAATGTTTTCAGCATACATTTATGATGTACTCTTCTTTTTAATTAGCTATAAAAGAGGTTTTACATCAAAATCATGAACTGCACCTTTAATATAATCTATATTACAGAGGTGATAACTGATTCAGTAAGAAAAAAAAAACCATGATAAAGCAAAAGGTTGAGCTAAGAGTCGAGTTGCTAGCAAAGCCATGCTAGGCAGAATGCTCATGGATTTTAACGTTTATACAGGGTGTATCAAAAAGAAGTTTACAGTGACTCATTTCAAAAAGTATGATACGTTATGATAAATTGACCACAATTTTCTTTTCGGTTGTCGCACATATGTAATTTTTTCTGTTATGGAAAGACAATGGTCTCTTTTACTTACAATTAAAAACAAATTTACAGAATGTATCATACTTTTTGAAATGGAGGCACTTTAATCACTGTAAACATCCTTTTGATACACCCTGTATAAAAAACTATTTGTAGGGCTTTCCTTGAACTAATTTGTCTGCATTATATATTTTTCCTTTAAAGTAACAACTGTATTCCGCAACAAGATACACTATATATTCTGAATAATGTGTAAGTTTTGTCACACTATAATTTCCTAAACATTGTAACAGACAGCATCCTTTTTTGGTGCTTGTATTTGCTACAAAAATATATTCTTGACTTCATTTGAAAAACATGTCATCTCAAACTAAACAACAAAATACTCAAAACCTTAAACTTCAAAGTCCATGGGCTTTTCATACATATATGGCCTAAAAAAATTGTTTGATTGGCGTAACCCGACTGACCCTATTTTTATCGCGATCCTAAATATTTTTATTTTATGAGCATGGTAAAAAACCTCCAAATCCCAAATTTGATAGGAATCGATTCATGGGGGCCCGAGATATGGCTTGCAAGACATTCAAAATGACAAATAAACGATGTATTACAGAAGTGAAGATGTTTTGTATAATTATGTGTCGTATATTTTGTGTTCTTGTATGTGAAACATAGACTTGAAAAATAAAAAATAAAACAAAAAAGTCTGACCTACCTACCTACCCTATTTTTTTCTATGTTACGCCAATCAAACAATTATTTTTTTTAGGCCTAAGGAGAATTCACATTGCAGGATTCTAACAAGTCAATGTAGCACATATATGCAAAATTTAATGATAATAGAAATTTAGATAATATTTGCTCATTTTTGATTGATTCTTCATTGATTTTGCTATGTTAAATAAAGACTAGAATATTGAGTCTTAGACTTCAAATAAACTTCCGAGTGGCAGCTGAAAAGTAAGCATGTCATGGACCTACTGACAACCGCCAAGCGTAGCAAGAAGCCTGATTCCCATACATCTCTCACCAATGAAATCTGCCGCTTATTTTGTTCAATTAAAAATATAAAACATCGATGCTGCGCGAGTGCGTAGTGACTCCGCTGTGCGTTGTGTCGCGCGCTACTATTTCTTGACTACAACGCAATGCGCATCTTACATTTTGCCGCCATATTGTGCGTAAGCAAAGAACAACGCTTGACTGGCTCGACAGCCGCATTCTCAGTCAAATTACCATTTAGTTGCCAGAGTATGGGGTCAATGTTGGAGAAAAGACATCTCTTTGTGTTTTGTGGTTGTTTCGTTAAAAGTCGAGTTGGCAGAATGTCTCAGATAATCTTTACATGCTCTTTTTCTTGAATGCGCATCCGAGCCTTTATCAGGCCACGTCTCCTTGATTTCTTGAGCGAGAAACTTTTAATCAGTTGTTGTTTGGAAGTCACTGTTGGTCCCAAGGAATTTTTATAGGGGAACCAGTTTTCTCCGCCATCTTGTGTCGCTCATGGAGCAGAGTTATTGTACCTCCAGATGTATTCGGAGTTTGGCCCGATATCCAAGCAGATTGTGTAAATCTTCACTTGACGCATATACAGCTTGTGCATTTTGTTTCATGCGCAAACTGTGTCTGCGTTTCAAGTAGCGTGTATTGCGACTTGCTCTGATCAAAGCACACCCAATTTTCCCGCTAATCCGTTGCGAAGACTCTCGAAGTGAGGCACACGGAGCCGTAAAATGCCGGAGGTACAATAACTCAACCTCCATGAGCGACAATCCATAATGGCTGCTGTCCCATAGGATTTACACAGCGGTAAAATCAAAATGGAGGAAAGTATCGGTTCCCCTTTATAAATTCCTTGGTTGGTCCTCTTCTCTACATGCTCCACCTTCGGACACTGCATATAGAGTATACCTGGTACATGGTAAGCCACACTTGCTCATCAAAAATCAATGCCAATGGTAAGCAACAAATAATGGTAAGTCCAAGCTTCATACTCATAAGATGAAAATGATGATATCATGTAGGGCCGAGCGGACCTACGTCATACGCAGCACAATGATCTAAAAATAACTCACGTTGGACTTCAAGCACGGTAAAAACAATCAATACTGCAGCCAGGCATCCCTTCACTTTCTTTCTTTTTAGGGAGAAGGAAATATGTGAAATGATCAGCTGTTTGTCATTTTGTTTTGATTTGAATACCACACATCTCATATATAACTTTGGAATCAAAATATTTTGAAACTTTGCTAAAATCAATCAAAGTTTCTGCAAGCCGACATTTGCCCTATTGAGTTGAATGGGAAGTTGGCAATTGTTTTCACCGCGGTATTTGGACAAACGTCCCGGATGTAAACAAAACACCTGGATGTCCGCTCCTGCCTGTAACCAAGCTACAGCATCCATTCTAGTATTTGCATTTCTGCCTGAATATATTCTAGCTAGCTATAGTGTTTATGATCCTTGGTTAAGTGGTCTGAATTTCAATTCTAGTTTATACAAGATTTGCACCGTCCAATATCCCACATGTGTCAAGGTTTATCGTTGCTTGTATTTAGGCATCCATAGTTTATTGCTATTCTTACCTAGACAGCAATATGTCATATACACAGATGAATATAATTTCACTAAAAGGGGACATGACTCGAGCCCCTGTTCAGACTACTTCTCTCCGTATCTTTGAGTCCCTGTTCAGACTACTTCTCTCCGTATCTTTGGGCATGAAACTTTACTCTAATTGCTCTGGTTTGGAAGTCACATAAAGCCATTGGTCCTCTGTGCGAATGTTCCACCACACTGCGGCGCTGCATAAAGTGTATAGCTGGTAAGCATGCTCTTTCAGTACATGCTAGACCATGATGATAAGGGCGTGTTCACACAGAAGAATTTGGTCATGACTATATTCTCGCTCGTGAACCACTCATGATCAAATTTCCAGTGTGAACACAATTATAGAAAGTGTCTCGCTCGTGAACAAAAGTGACGCACCACTAGTTTTAACGCGGAAGTCGTGTCCCAGTGTGAATGCAACTGTTAAGTTGTCTCGCTCTAGAGCTGGTCATGACTACTCATAACTATTATGTGTGAACACAGCCTAAGATAATGTAAACAATAGTGTCTCAGATTCTGGTATCCCCAAGGCTACTTTCATATCAAGGTGAACCAAACATCAGTAACTTAAATGTTCCATGATTGGACTTCAATACTCCAGAAAAGAATAGTCTAGCACACCACATTTGAGCAAGTTAGGGAGTCCTTTTTAATCAGACTCCCTATCTGGGCATGTTATCAGACACTTTGCCATTTTGTAAGACTTGTAGGCCCTAGTTGTTTCCATTCATCTTTGGTTATACACATGTTGTCAAACGCAGATAGGGGTGCAAGTACTGAAGCGCCATAGTAGGCTGCATGGTAACGCTCAGGTGCAGCATGTACCTGCAAAAGAGAATGCAAAATCAAGACTTTGACGTATTATACAAACAAGAACAAGAAATATTATTCTTTAAAATTTTAATATCACGGACCAAAGAGAACGCAAAATGAAGACTTTTACGTATTATACAAACAAGAACAAGAAATATTATTCTTTAAAATTTTAATATCACGGACCAAAGAGATCGCAAAATGAAGACTTTTACGTATTATACAAACAAGAACAAGAAATATTATTCTTTAAAATTCTAATATCAAGAACCATTCCTATAATTGGCCTATTTTTACCGCTGAAAGATGTAAGCACTCAGAACAAGACCAAGTATGGGTCAGGGGTGCACCATTAGATTTCCAGGGGAGCAGGAAGTTTTTGGAAAAAAAAATTCCCCCTCCACAGGCAGAAGAAAAAAAAATTCCCCCCTGAACATGGAACAGGAGAAAAATAGTAATTTCCAGGGAAAAAAAATACGCTCCCGAATGGGGCATTAAAAAAAAAAATTCACCCCAGAACCCAACTTCCTGCTCCCCCCTGGAAATCTAATGGTGCGCCCCTTACGTGATGTATCCTGGGGATGTCTTATGCTTAATTGATATTCAGATTACATGATTAGTATGAAATCAGCCACAATGTAGCACACAACCCCATATTTGACCTCGTTCTGAGTGTCGATATTTCTAAGTGGTAGATATATGCCAAATATAGGAATGGTCTACAGATTACGTTTTTCATGTCAATTAAGTTATGTGCCACTTTTTTACTGGGCTGCAAAGTTGTGATATACTGTTATTGCCTTTGATTATGTATATAGAATGTACAGTATTTATATTTATTAAGTTTCCCTGTGTACTGCATCGTGTAACTCAAGCGTAATGCACACGATCGTTGGCGCTTCACAAGCACTGGAATAAGACCAATCACTCGCTGTATTACGTGCGTAAACGAGTTGACTTTCATGCAAACCATGGTAGCAACAAGCGTCGTTCTCCAAAAACCCCACGAACGGAGAAACTGAATTCTTAAAAATACTGCAACATACATTTTAACATATTTCTAAAGAGATTTGTTGCAGCTGTGGTAAAGTTACCATGCACACTATTGGAATTTTAGAGTATATCGGCACTTCATTCCACAAGAAAAATGGTAATCAGCTTAGAGAAACTCCAATGGATACATGTAATGTAATGTACGTGTGTTTATTCGCATACCAAACAAGCATATAATTGATTTGTTCCTGCACACTTTCAAAAAAAAAAAATTAGGCTTAAAAATGTGATGCTTAGAAAGTATCTAATTTGTAGTCCATTCGCTTTGGGTGAGACAGTAAAGTCATTGGATCTGTAGCAGAGACTGATATGCATGATCTGTAGCAGAGACTGATATGCATGATCTGTAGCAGAGACTGATATGCATGATCTGTAGCAGAGACTGATATGCATGATCTGTAGCAGAGACTGATATGCATGATCTGTAGCAGAGACTGATATGCATGATCTGTAGCAGAGACTGATATGCATGATCATCATTTGTGTGGTTCTTTAAAATGGACTGAAATATTTTATAAAATGATCTTATTATAAAAAATTAAATGAAGTATGAACTATGAAAATTGGTAAAAGGTAAACTCTGAAGACTGAGATACTGTCATTTTGTAGCTTATTGACATTATCATTAGAATTTTTCTTGTGGTGAGCAATTTTACCATGGTGTAAAATGCCATTTTGAATGGACATTTCTGGTCTGGTTTTTCACATAGTGTACAAATTTTACCATTGTGTAATGGAGGTCTGATAATATACAAATATTTAATGCCTGAGAGTACAATAGTACAAAATATATCATGGGGTCAAATTTGGACTTTTCTATTTCACGAGGCGTAGCCGAGTGAAATGGATTAGTCCAAATTTAACCGAATGATATATTTTGTACTATTGCACGTGCATAGGCATTCAATGTTTGTTTTATATCATGGTACCACACAGGTTTGTTTCATGCCGTGCAATAGTACAAACTATTGCACGGTTCAAATCACTGTAATCATGATATAAAAATAAATAAAGGATGATAATGTTCATTCTGAATGGAAATTTTACACAATGCTAAAAATTTGCAAGAAAATGTCCACAAAAATGACAAAAGTATATCTCACCCTTAAATCAGTCTCTGCAATGAATCACCTTTCTTTAATGAATTCACGCTTACTTGATATATCACTTTGGTTTAACCCAATATGACATGAGTAGCCATTTATACCTCATATCGTAAATCCACAGTAAACAATAAAATACAAATTTGTCACTAAAAGAACACTTTGCACACGGTTATTACTTAGACAATAATAACTGCGCACCATCTTTTTTGAGGTCATTGTTTAAAATCGGTGTTTGTTTTGGGCCAAGGTACTTTTCTGAGGGAGCTTCTGAGGGAACTACGCTCCCTCAGAAAAGTACCTTGGCCCAAAACAAACACCTCCGATTTTAACGCTCCCTCAGAAAAGTACCTTGGCCCAAAACAAACACCTCCGATTTTAAACAATGACCGTAAAATAGATGGTGCAAAGTTATTAGTGTCATTATTAACCGCTCTTTCGACATTTTAATGCCTGTTGTGTGTAATTTTATGAAGAAATACTTTATCAAACTTATTTCTTACTTAATGGTCTACTTATCCCTATAAGAGAATTTCGATCAGTCCAGGCATGACGATCATCGCGTAATATGATAAACGCGTGTGTGCGTGGTGCATACGCACGCTTGATTGGCGTTTTATGAGAAACGCATTCAGCGCTAATGACATCACATACTCGGGTCATTATAGGAAGTCATTGTTACCTGATAATGACCACGCAAGTGTTTGCGTAAAAGTAGAAATAATCTTATTAGATTGGATCGCGCTATTACGCGGGTTATTAATTTATCATAACTCAGGCCTGATATTGGCTCTCTAAAAAAAAATAGGGTTTTGGCGAACGGAGGGAGCGAAACAACCGGAGTTTCGTCCCTCACGGCTCGTTCATTGGGTGCCGTTGGGCTTGGGCCGTTGGGCTTGTTATGAACTGTATAATTTTGCCGAAAGCATGTCCTTTAAAAGGCCCTCACCCCCCTTAATTCAAGACCGGATTTACATCGATCTCAGGGACTTTCAATTTTCAGTAAAAGAATTGGGAAACCGATTAATATCGGAAAAAATCAGGCCTGATAAAAAACAGTGCAATGCAGGCATTTTTTGGCTAAAGAAAATAGGTTTGATTTAAAATTTAAAAAAAAATTAGGGAAACCTATTTTAATAGGGTTAATCTCAGGCCTGTAACTCCACTTTACCAAAAAATCAATAAAATAGTCTTCATTTTTCACTAAAGGCATACTTTATTTACCTTGACAGGGCAGCTTTTAGGCAGCATTTTAACAAGCTCACTCCTGAGTCGTTCTGCAAGTCCAGGCAGTAACGTTGTACCACCACATAGGTATATACTCCTGCAAAGAAACACACAATTATTTTAAAACTTCATTCCTGATTTTTCTTTGAAGCTAAGGCTGGGGTAAAGTCAGTACTTACATTAACTTTTTTATGATAATTCTCTGACTGTAAAAAAACCCCATACAAATGGAAAATACTGTAACGGGTCGAACGTAACCCACCCACTTCCTCTACTGTAATAATCACGAAGCATACCAGCGCTTAATAAATTCTGAAATTTTCATACGACCCAATCGGGACTCGAACCCGGGACACCTTGCATCCAAAGCGAGCTCGCAGCGCATAGACCAAGAGGACTTCCCCGTCAGATCTATAAACGAACCTATACATTTGTGACATTACTCCCTCCCTCACACTAGACACGTCCTCGTGTCTTAATCACAACATCAACAACTGCCATCTCGGCACTCAATCCAATAGGCGTTAAGAAACCCTAGGGACCACCGCTGCCCCCAAAATGTAACGGGCCAAACGTAACCAACCCACTTACTCTACTGTAATAATCACGAAGCATACCAGCGCTTAATAAGTTCCAAAATTTTTCATACGACCTAGCCGGGATCCGAACCCGGGACCTCCCGCACCCAAAGTGAGCTCGCAGCACATAGATCAAAAGAGGACTTCCCCGTCAGGTCTATACACTGAATGAATCTATACATTTGAGACAATACTAATAATCACCTGCAATGTCAGTTGCTTGTTAGTATCATTTTCTGGTTGTCTAGATTCAATTCATAATATCTATTTACCAACCCAGATGAATGAGAATATACACATTCGTTCATTATGTCCCTTTGTTGTAGTCTTGTTGTGTGATGAATTCTTTACATTTCAGAGTATTTGCAATGTATAAAGCTCATTTGCATAATTTCAGTGAATGATGCTGAAATGTTGGTTATTATTCTAGATGTTTGAACTCAAAACTACAGAATAACGGAACAACCAATTTATATCGGCTTGTGATTTCTGATATATTGCGACACATAGAGGCTCTAAATACAGAACAACCAATTTATATCGGCTTGTGATTTCTGAAATATTGCAACACATAGAGGCTCTAAATAGAGATAATACATTTGGCGATGTCCAATGATTTGTCACATTCAAATCTAAGGTACACCACTATATGCCACATTTCCTGATGTCCTTATGAATGTTGTCAATCATCCAGGTAGAATAAATATCGAGATAATTATTGCAATCAATTCGCTGGACTTACTTTTGTTTTGAGTGTGACGTTTCGCATCCTATCCCGGATGCATTCTCTGGCCGACTGGTTGTTCGACAGCAAAAATCGGTGTCAACAAACTACCGGACAACACTCTAAGACAAAAGTTGGTCCATCCAAAGGACAAAGTACCAAAAGATCAACAGGCCAACATTGTGTACAGAGTCCGCTGTAAAGACAGCGGTTGTGATGAATGTTATATCAGGAAAACAAAACAGACCCTGGCCAAACGTATGTACCAACACAGAAGACCCAGTACTTCTGTGGAGTCAGCAGTGTATGTACATTTGAACAATTCTACACGTCTACGCTTAAGAAGATCTCTAAACGTTTCCGGTAGTTCGTTGACCCCAAAACGGGTCAACAACCTTTTTTGCCGTCAAACAACTAGTCAGCCAAAGGATGCATCCGGGATAGGATGCGAAACATCGCACTCAAACTAAAAGTAAGTCCAGCGAATTGATTGCAATAATTATCTCAATATTTCCTGATGTCATTTTCACATGCCTGAATTGCATCTGAAGCTCTGAGAGATCTTTGAAACATAGTTTGAAACAAGCTCTTGGCCCAGACCTGCATCTGAGCCAACCACTTCTTACCTTCACATTTGTTTTCTAATATCATTTTCACATGCCTGTATTGCACTGTATACAAGAGTGTGAAGTCCTGGATGGTCTTTGCCCCAGACCTCGGGATGAAAGAAACCCCTTTGACCCCTGACCTGCATCTGCATCCCAATCTAACATAAAAAAATCCTATGCCTGCATATTCCTTCCTAATGTAATTTTCACATGCCTGTATTGTATTGTATACAAGTGTTCATTGTATACAAGAGTGTGAAGTCCTCAGTGGTCTCTGCCCCAGACATCAGGATAAAAGAAACCCCCTTGACCCCTGACCAGTATCTGCATTCCAATCTGACCGAGACCACTCCTTACCTGCACATTTGCTTCCTAATGTCATTTTCACATGCCTGTATTGCACTGTATACAAGAGTGTGAAGTCCTGGGTGGTCTTTGCCCCAGACCTCAGGATGAAATAAACCCTCTGTGCTGCGAAACCTTGAATAGTCCAATTTGATGCCCCTGCAAACAAATCAAATGGTTGAACATTAAATTAATATGTGGTAGTTTATAGCAACTTGCCTTCAGTCACAATTGCCAAAACGACAAATCGTGCATATTTAAAGTATGCGGGACTGTACAGGGTGTCCCAGAAAAAAACCTTACAATCTTAACATGTAATTTTCTAGGGTTTAAGAATAGTTAGAAAATATGTACAGCTTTCTAATACTGTTTGTTTCATTTCAATTGGTTGTGCACAACAAAAGTTATGCTTTGTCAAATATTTGGATGTTACATTTTGTTGTCCAATTTCACAATTTTGCAAGTTCCCCTTGAATGAAGTTCTATTGAGTATTGTCATTGCCTACCCACTCAACTGTAACAAAGTTTATTAATTTATTATGTGCATGCTTTCTTTTACCTGTGTTAAAAAAATGAACAAATTTGATGTAAAAATAAGACAGATATGATAAATTTTCCAAGGTGACCCATCTTTATTCCATTCAGAAACACCCCTACTTTATGTCCACTAATCATGAAATTGGACCAGAAAAAAATCCACCCAAATATTTGATAAAACATAACTTTTGTTGTACAATACCGATTGAAATGAAACAAACGGTATCTGAAAGTTCAATTCATGGGCTATAAAATACAACCTTTATATACTTTCTGACTATCCGATAAACCTGAGAAAATTACACGCAAACATTGTAAGGTTTTTTCTGGGACACCCTGTAATTTGGAAAATTAACTTAATCTTACTAAACCATATAAACCTTCATTAAAAGAAAATAAGAAAAATGTAAAAAGTTGAAATAAATCAGGCTTAATATGAGTATGAAATTGTTTGCCAGAGATGTACATAGGCTGCATAGAAGACCATTGTTCAAAATATGGGGAACCACTTTTCCTCCCTCAATAGGCATTAAATGTCTTCCAAATACTATAAATAAAAAACAAAGCAAGTAGTTGACTTGAATTGTGGATGATTTATTATCAGTGAATAGCTAAAAACAATGGTCTAAAAGTTCAAGCATTTGTACATGTAATGATGTATATGAGGGGTATTAAAAAGTTGAATTTAAAGATCACCCACAAAAAATAAAGCCAGAAAATGTAAGATTGTTGTGTTATTCTTATGACATCTTTACATAGTCACTATGCAAAGTCAAACATTTCTCCCACTTTAAACTGACTGTCCGCAGACCATCATTGCAGAGTTGCTAAAACAACAACAACAACAACAACAACAAATCCATTTTGTAGTTTGATTTAAATTGACATTTTCAAGTCAGTCTTGCTTGAATTACGTCCTTAAGACATCATTCATTGACCGATTTTCATAAATGTTTTATCAATGAAAATAGAGAACCCAACCTATGCTATTGTGCCAAATATTTAAACTTTATGCATGTCATCATAGATTAGCTGGGCACTGTAACTCTTAAATGCAGGGACTTTATCATGCCTTGTGTTTCCTTTTTCTCCATAAAGACTATGTGGTTAGCTGGACAGGATACTACATCTATCTTCACATGTAATGTACAGAAACTAAATCTGGGGGGGGGGGTACTTCAGTTTAGTTTTGGTAGGGGTGTGCCGCTGGGAAATTTGAAATATCACCCATGTACATACCAATTTTCAAGGGACCCATCCGTATACCAAATACCAAAATTTTAAGTCAAATCTATACACAAATTGAATTTTTCTGCATAAATGAATGCTAATTTTGACACAAAGTTCCTGATTGTTGTTTGAAATTTAGAAAAAAAATCCAAAAATTTTTGCCATTTTGGCGCAAATTTAAGAAATTTTTGAAAACAGACCCATCTAAATACCACATTTTGCAAAGAAAAAGGACCCATTGACATACCAGTCAAAAATTCTGACTAAAGAAGCTCCTTATCTCCGAGAGTTTTTAATAGTAAAATAATTAAAGGACTTTGACAAGTCAATGACTTGTTTTTAGTAATGGATTAAGATGATAAAGTCTTGAATCACCAGTTCAAAGTAAAATGCACAATCAAGGTACTCGGCAATCAGATTAAATTCTGGTGAAAACATGATTCAGTGTAAACAACACTCATGGTTCAAAAATTCTGGGTTGAATTGAAGACTTAAAGGGACTGGCCTAGATTCTTCCCACTATTTTTTTACCTGCATATTTTTTTACTTGAATCGATAGAACATGTTTATATAGTAATATAACCTACAAGTAGTTTTCCATGATTTTGAGGAATATTGGAGAAAATTGCAATTCTCTACCTACTTTTTTTTTTATGCCGGTGCAAAAAAGTGGTGTAAAATCAGTATTTCTAGTTTGAAAACTTAAAAAGATGTTGTTTCTACACCTGTGATGACCAAACAAATTATTTTGGATGACATTTTTTCTCTTTTTTATATTAAATAATAATGTCTTGGAGCTTTGTTTGATCTTTAATCTGGTAAATCCATTTGAGGTAAAAAATTAGGATTTAGGAAACACAGGATAATCACACCACCATCAATGAACGATATATTGCAAATTAGTTCTCTCTCAATTTGAGCCATTTGTGTGTAAAGTTTTGCAGTTTTTTGGATTTTACTATACTTTTTAGCTATATTTAGAGTATTTCCGTAAGTTTTTAATTCTAGGTGGAATCGAGGCCAGTCCATTTAATGATGTCATTACCTACCCTCGACCGTTAGGAATGTCATATTTATCCATATCAATATATGTACTACATAACTCTGGATCCAATGAACAGAATTTCAGTTCAGCTTGGTAATCTTGAGCTACAAAGCATGCCTAGAAAAAAAGAAAAGGTTACAACTTTTAACAAATATGCATGTCACATACAAATAATGTTACTCTTTACATTTTCTTGGAGTCTTATTATAACTGTAAGATATTTTCTCCACTAAAAACTTTCAACTCACTTTTTAGACATAGAAATCACTGGCCATTTTAAGGGTGAAAAGTTGACTGAAGAAATAGACAGAAAAGCGAGCAAACATCTCTTTTATACAGACCATTTTAGCAGAACTTTGTACAACAACTATATCAAATTTACTGAACTTGGGGATGTAAAATCCCTTTGCATTGGAGGTTGCTAGGAACATGGATTACAACTAACAAAACACTAGGGCTACCATAACAGATTTGACAACAGTTCAGAGGATTTTGGAGAAACATTGGCCAAAACTTAGGAGGACACTGAATATTTTTAACTTATTACTTACCTTTTCTTTGAGAAACCTGCTTATGTACATTTCCACATTTGAGAAGAATCTAGGAGAAAAAAGAAATTTATATTTAAATCATACTGCAAATAACGTTGAAGGCATTCGGTCAATTTAACCTTTTTGGATCCGAATTAATTTGCAGGTTCCATTTTTGAAGTTTCACCTTCACAAGTATATGTCATCACAATTACCATGGTATGCCAAATCTTTTTCAGAGGTTTTAGAGGACATTTCAAGCGTTTAAAATGATACCAAATTTGATACTATAGGTTGTTTCATTTTGGAAATACAAACATTTTTTATTATGGTATTTTTTAAGTATTTCTTAAATTTGCTAGAAACGGTCAGGCGTTCTATGGATCTGAAAGGGTTAAGTAGCCCATAATATGATTTAATAATTAAGATCCAGTTCTGAATTCACTGCAAAAGAATTTATCTTATTTTACACAGCAAGCAGAAACCGCTGTGTTCTGGCTCTTTATGGGTCTTCTATCTTGTGAGGTAACACTTCCATCGACCACTATACCAAGAAGTTTTGAGATATTTTCTTGAAACTTGGAGTCTTAGATACATTAATGCAACCCCTTAGCTTACCATTAATGTGCACATTGTCTTGGACACATTAATGGTAAGCTAAGGGGTTGTATTTGTATTACACAACTTAAATAAATTAAATGTCATAGACCACTTTCGTATGTCCCATAATGCATCTTGAAAGTATCGCAAAACGCGCAGTCGAGTTGTGGGCAATGCGCAGAAATTCTGATATGGTAGACTGATTAAGATTCACAAGGTCCCGTATTTGCGGTACTTTCAAGATGCATTATGGGACACACGAAAGTCGTCTATTGGGGTCGAAGAGGATCAAAAATGTATTTTCCTCATTAATGGTTTGCTACCCACCAAAATTACTTTGTTAAATGTTCTTCATGGCCAAAAAGAAGATTCAGCAAACCATGACATTATCGTCTTGGTTACTTTTCCACAGCTAAAAATTAAAAAGAAAAATGTGTGACATACCTGTGCCCTGTTTCTGTGAGCAGCCTTGTAAGATGTTCTGTGATCTGCCGGCCTCCATATGGTAACCTATACACACCTTTCTCTACGATGTATCCATCTACGATAGGTACTACATCAACTCGCTCACCAATGTTTACTAGAAAAAGTATAGGAGACCTCAAGTTAAAGTTCATCATTGGATCAAATGCATCTATGTGTGACCCAAATGAGTGGTGCTCTGGCAAAATGAGCTAAAAGTCGCAATTGAAGATTTTGAATAAATGGCTGCTAAAGTAAAAATGTGATGAAAAGATCAAATTTCGTTTTTTGACATAAAACACATTAATGCATATGTGTTAATCTATACCTCGCATTTTGAAGGTCAATTATGCCGGAAAGTGCAATTATGCACGGGTAATTGATCATGTTTTCCTATCATATATACACTATTGTAATCAGTAACTCTAAAATTGATTTGCGACCAATTTTTCATTGCCAGATTTTGAGTGGACAGCCTTGAATTTCGATCTCTAAGTGAAAATTGTAGAAAGAAGTATGACATATTATATATCATTCGAAAGCTGAGATTATAGAGAATTAAAATATGTCATAAACTCAATTTTGAAAATTGTGACTTTCCGCTCATTTCGCCAGAGCACCACTCAAATACTTAGGCAGCAAGACATTGAATAATTGTATATATACATTGACCAATAAAAATACTTGACTGATTATATGACAAGTTTATCTGACAAGATATTTCTTCCAATCTTCACGTAACAATCAAGGCAAACATTTTAGCACATGCAGCTATTATGCATACATGTCACTGATTCCCCTGCTCATCAATTAAATGCCATTGTTAGATCCAATAGGCATTGAGAAAGAGGGTTTTTTAATGTCTTGGGCAGCACTTACCATTATTTCATTATGTGAGTGCAAGAAAGTTGTATCTGCAATGGCTGCCTTAAGTTATATTTATTTTACAACATGTCACAAGAATGTGAAAAATCCCTCAAAATTTCACTGTCTTATGTCAGTGGTTCTTGAAATGGTTCTTCAGGTGACGGTGTCACCTGAAGAACCATTTCAAGAACCACTGACCCAAGACTCGAGATTATACAGTGTGCAATCCAAATTTATGACATCATGTGAATGTCAAGTTGTGTCTGCAATGGCTGCCATCAACACTAAATTTATTAGAATATGAAAACAATCCTAAAATTTGTCTTCCACATGTCAGTGCCCCTTGAATGATTCTAAAAAACACAGGGTATTTATAGTGCGCCATGCCTCCCTGATTTGTAATTCCACACAACCGTAGCACACTTCACGGTTATGCACTGATCACTTAGGCCCAAGTTACAAGCTATATTCCACGCCAAGCATCATTTCAGGTTTTGCAGCAGCTCTTCAGGTGCTGAACCTTAATCAACCAACATTTAAACCATCACAGCCCGGATCAGCTCCCCAAGTTTCATACGGGTTTCCTCAAGACAAAAAGCAGTTAGTTCCTTGTCCAAGGGAATTTCATGCACAATTAACTTTTGGCACCGCCGGTGTTCCAACTTGGGACCTTATGCACCGTAAGTGAACACCTTAACATTTTGAGCAAATGCCACTGACCCAAGACTGGACATTATACAGTGTCTTATGCAGTAATGCAAAACTGGCAGCTATTGGATCTTTCTTGAATTCACATGAGTTATCATTATTAGAACTGAATGAATGGAAATGAAAAGACCCAGGCATTTCAACATTTTTCCCCCTGATTGTAGTCATTTTGATGTTGTGATGACCTGCCTTTTTCTAGAAATCAAGAACATACATACATCATTACCTTGTAGTGCAACCATTTTCTTATCAATTTTTAGCTTGTGACACCAATTTTCCTGTGGTTACCCACCGCAAAATCCATAGAATGCAAACAGGCAATGTATGTAACATAAGTCCACCTGATAGAAAATGGATTCTAATGAACATGTGAATCCACCTGTCACTAAATAACTACGATAATTCGTCATGTTAGTGCAAGAAAGTTATATCTGCAATAGCTGCCATTTGTCATAAATTTGGATTGCATACTGTATAATCTCCAGTCTTGGGTCAGTGGTTCTTGAAATGGTTCTTCAGGTGACACCATCACCTGAAGAACCATTTCAAGAACCACTGACATAAGACAGTGGAATTTTGAGGGATTTTCACATTCTTGTGACAAGTGGTAAAATAGATATAATTCAGGGCAGCCATTGCAGATACAACTTTCTTGCACTCACATAACAAATTGAAGATACCTGCAAATTAGATGACAAATATTTCATTTGAAACTAAAACAAACTTACCAACAATTCCAGACGTTGCTTTGTATGAATATAATGCCATCAGCGCTTGCTCCTGGAGATATAAGCCTTCAACATTGAACCTGTCAAAGATCATCTCACAAAGTTTCTCCTGAATAAGATGAGAAATGGTGGAAAAGGAACATAATACTAAGTATGAATATCAGTCTGAATTTACACAGGTCAGAGTGCTCATCTCTCTTTTGAAGTGATTGGGCCAGACTTTGTGTTATATTTGCCTTGAGGGGATCACCACACCTCCTTCACTGCGAGTCTGTTACCTTCCCAGCAATGAAGAATGCTAGTACCCACTTGACACCGGGGTGGAGAGGAGCACATGAAATGACAGAATTTGAACCCACGATGCTCAATGCCCAGTGATTAGGAGTCGAGAACTTACACCGCTAGGCCACGCATGTCCCTATGTGCATCGTATCCTGTTTTAAAACTGGTATGCTGGAGGAATGAATAGCCTTGCAGTATAAGCTCCCATTCCTTCAAGCGTGTCCTCTGTGACACTTACACAATCAATTAATGTGTCATCCCATAAATGTCATCACAACTTCAAAGTCTTCAATGATACTCAAACTGCCCTAATCATAGGCTTATGAAGATTTTCAACATTGGTGCACAAATTTGTGAAGCGAACGGAGCGCTCGCCCTAACGGCCTTCTACACTATTAGTCTCAGAACCCATTTGGAGCCCATTCCAGGAGTTAAATTTGACAACAAAAGGAACAGTAACCTTATTAGAAGAAACTATAAATGGCAAAATTAGTTTATGCCCCTGTGGGTGTCAGGGGAGGCTTTCAAGGGTGTGTGTGCAAAAATGGAGAATTGCAAAGCCCCGGTGGAGGTCAAGCGGGCGAAGTCCCCCTCCCCGAAACTATAGGGTCTTAATGCATTTGATGCTTCTTTGTGGAGCTATATGAATATGTACGATGATATTATGGGGGCAAGTGAGCCAAGCAAATGGAATGCTCGCCCTGATGGCTGTAGGTCTACGGGTCCGCTAAAGGGCTCCTGGTGGGGTCCAGGGTCGAGGGGGTAAAGCCCCCCAAAGTTAATAGGGTTTTACTGCATTTAATGTTTTGTGGGGTTATATGAATATGTACAATGATATTTTTTGGGGTTGAAAAATATGCTTTGCCCCCACTCCCCCACTGCTAATATTGTTATATCCCAACCTACTGACATGTATACATTGATATAGCTACACAACTCACAGTTAATTTAGCACCTAAGCTGAATGGCACAATAAGTAGCACTGTATAAGCTATTGGATCCACACAGAGTTCTGAAAATGCCGTGTCCATCAGCCCTTCCATCACTTGCATACTGAGTTTAAACTGAAACAAAAAAAACAGATTAGTAGACTTATTACAATGTCTGTAAATAATATAGGTGCTAGAAAAAATGCCTGCCTGGGACCAGTGTTCCTGTTGAAGCCATATGGCATGCCATGGTCTCGTAATACAGAGGTTGTGGGTTCGAGCCCCGGGCTGAGCGGTTTTGTGTATCATTGATTGATTGATTGATTGATTGATTGGCACAGGAACCAGGACAATTGGTGCAAAAAGTTTTGGAAAATGTGTGAGAAAGATGTTTTTTCTTGTTTATTTCCACAATATTCAGCCTTAGTTAATCATTTTAGCGCAGCACTGATTCAAATTTAGTCAAATCGATGCAAGCTCGAAAACCCTAACTGGAACACGACCTATGTCACAAATGAATCTGGTATAATTTCAGATTTTCTTGTATTAGTTGTCAAGTGACCAAAATATATACCTTGATGATAAATTATTGTACACAAAGTATACAACTTGCATCTATATTGAACTATTTAAAAAAAAAATCCTCGTAATACCATAGGCTTGGTTTCCAAGCACTATGATGATAATATACCGAAA
>JXSR01S029402.1:67724-88195 GCA_000969725.1 Ophiothrix spiculata
ATAAATTATTGTACACAAAGTATACAACTTGCATCTATATTGAACTATTCTTTTTAAAAAGCCTCGTAATACCTTAGGCTTGGTTTCCAAGTACTATGATGATAATATACCGAAAACAATTTGTCGTGTAGTTACCAATTATTTTCCCTATCAGCCACCTGACACCAGTGTTTGCCTCAAAAAATATTTGATAGCATTTAATTTCATTAAAATCATTGTCATTGTGTTATTCTTGAGAGAATGGTGATGGACAACTTTCACATGCCCCAAAATGCATGCGACCATAAATACGGGTTCTTCTGTGTAATCGACCATATTATTAAGTTGTGCGCAACCATGGGAGGTGCTCAAAACGTAGTGATATGCTCAATCGTGCAGAAGTATACCCATATTTATTTACTTTCAGCATGCATTGCGGGACATGCCAAAGTGGTCTATTGATGTTCTTTTCTCTGTTGGTGCTTGCTATTGTAGAGGCAGAAGAATCAATTATACTACTCACTATTAGTTACTCCCTGCTTGTTAACGAAATACGGGCAAATATCTAGGGTCTGGTGCCATATTCCATGAGGCTGACAGGCCGAATGGAATATGGCACCAGACCCAAGGCATTTCCCATATTTCGTGAGAACAAGCAGGGGCAATGATTTTATCCTTTTAAGTGTACATGAATTCTGTAATTTCGTTGGTAAACTTACCATCAAAAACAAATTTTTAATCATAAAAGTTTTATAAACAAAGCATGGAAAGCCCCAAGTCACAGTCATGCCGTGCGCTTAGGCTGTACGCTTGCTTTACAACCAACGCGTAACGCATTCCATATGCAATACACTCTTACGCAGCAACTTAAAGACGCACAAGCACATTTTTAGTTCAAATGATAACGAGCAAAATAGTGTTTGTGTATGAAACACGGAATACAGGATATATTCAGGGTTTGGCTTATATTTATTTCTGAAAATCATTAATACGGGTTATGTTCAAAATAATGTTTGACCAATGAGATTACAGAATTCGTGAGCACTAAAGGATAATCAAGTTTACAAACATATAAATGTCATTGAACGTGAAACATGGGATATCATTAGCCAACTAATGCAAATCAGTTTAATTATACATGGCGTAGATAGCTAAACATAACAAATCTTTCAAATTTCAAAACTAAGTATATTCAGTGTAGCTAAATAATCTGAACTCACCTGGCAGTAAGGTATTGAATTTAATCTTGAGATGACAAAAACGAACAAACTCTCAAGTATTTTCATATGATACCTGTTTAACCTTGTTACGATATCTCAAGTACAAAGGAAGCCTGGCATTATTCCTTTCACCTATCTAAAAATATCTATTCCAACTTGTTGGGATTTGAGAAAGGAAAGGAGAGCTTATAGCGATATTCTTAAAATGGTTGCTACATACGCTATTACATCAATATGCTGCTTAAATTGAAGTTTATATCATTAACAACTTCAAATGTCAATCAAAGTGCTTTAATATTGGCACTGAATTATCCCAGTACAAGGTCCTTCTAAGGTTATATGTCATAAAATTGGCTCAGCGTTCTTAGAAAATGAGCCAAAGTTGTTTTGAAATACAAAACCGCTTCCCATGCAGCAAATGACGAGAAATTTGCCAGGATTACAGTACAGAAACTTAAGTGATAAGGTCAGATTTCTTTCATTCGTTTGCGGTGCGGTTGCAGTGCGTTTTGCACTCTAAGGGTACTGGTCGGTATAATTGAAAGCACATGATTGAATTGTATCAGGTTGAAGTTGAGATTCAATACCACTACCAGTACCCTTACAGTGCAAAACGCACCGCAAACGGATAAAAGGAATCTGGCCTTTAGGGTTGAGTAACTCACAATACTACCATAATATATACATGAGTATTACAAACCCTAACACTAACAAAGGCTACGAAAGGTTACAAGAAAAAAATCAGTTAAACAACCAGAGGCAGAATGTCATAGAGTGGAGTTTTATATGAGCACCAAATCGCTGCCTAGCCAGCGCCCACAGCTTGGTATAGTTGGACAGGTGATTTGGATATGAGAGGTCCCAGGTTTGAGTTTTGACAGTTTAGAAAAAAGGAGGTTACGGTTAATGATGGTCATGTGGGTGTTAAGAGACTTCAGTACTAACCATAATGCTCTCAAATGTTACAAAAGGTTATAAGTGAAAATACGTAAAATCACTTAAGTCAGAATACGTCATAGATGGGAGTCTTATATGAGAACCCACCAAAAAGCTTGGTATAGTGTGCCATGTGACTAAGATGCGAGAGGTCCAAGTTTATATTCCAGTAGAAACCACACATTTTTGACCAGTATTTCCAAAGAGATAGATTTCGAAAGAAAGGAGGTTTGGGTTTACATTATGGAATTGTTAACCCATGTTGGTGATTTAAAAAAAAATCACCAACAGGAATAAAGAATATCAATTGGTGTTTCCTCAAAAACTAGTATTACCTACTTTGTGAAAGATAATTAAGCCGAAAACACAATCTTGGATAGTTCTCCCACGTTGACTCACATGACTTTGATCTGAATGGACCATATATAGAGGGTTTTTCAAGGAACTCATCAAAGTGTCTTTTTATTGATGGAACACAACTTACCTGCTCCATTTTGCTCGGATTTCTGAATGGAAAGTTCAGTTTTGCATTATTCCTACAGTCTGGTGCCAATGCGTCAAATCCGTACGCACATTTGTCTTTTGATCTGCCTTGGGTGGCTGATACGCATGGGAAGAACACCTGAGGATAGGCAGTATCGCATTCCGATAACACGCCCGCTCTGACTGAACACCCACCCATATCGATGATGACTACATGCTGGAAATAGGTAAAGAAAACATGGATAAATGATAAGTCTTTTCAATATAAATCATCAATAATAATAATAATCAGCATTTTGTACTTCACATTTTACATATGGTGGGTCCTTTTCACATTAAACTAGATTAATCAATAGACCACTTTCGTATGTCCCATAATGCATCTTGAAAGTACCACAAATACGGGACCTTGTGACGTAGCTTGCGCAGTCTAGTAGTGCGCAATCATCCGCGATGTGCAGAACTTCAAATATGGTAGACTGAGCAAGCTACGTCACAAGGTCCCGTATTTGTGGTACTTTCAAGATGCATTATGGGACATACGAAAGTGGTCTATTGCAACTACATTAGTATTAACACATATATCACTAATTCCAGTTGACTACCAGAACTATCTATCTGTGAAGGAGGTGTGCTGACCCCCTCGTTTGTTTTACATTCCGGTATGACCTTGGCAGGGCTGTTTGAATCTGCAGCTGGTTGGCTATCCTGGGCATAATTTTCTAGGAACACCAGCAAATTATATAACATTTTAAGTCCATAGGATTTGTCCTATTTGTTTATAGATTTTGCAATGGCAATTTCCTTGAAGGCCAGTCCTTTAGTCAAGCTACATTTAAGTTGATTATTAATACATATGGGGGATCTTCGGGAACTATGGAACATGAGATAAATAGTATACTGAAAAATGTTTTCTTGAGAAACTTTTTTTTGTCTTTGACAAACTGTTAGTACACCGTAATTGGTAAATTTTATTCTGAAGCAACAAAATTATGCAGAAAACAAAATTCTGATATATGGTTTGAAAAATCATTACTTGTATATATGTGCAGCAGCAGGCAACTGACCACATAGTCAATTCATTTTTATTACAAAATCCCAGAGTAGAATCAGGATATCTCTTGTTAAACCCCCTACAACCTACACAACATGATTGGTCATCATAAACATGTTGGATCCACAAAACCCACCATTTGACATGCAACTTTTCTTGCTAATTAGATTGTAGAAATTAAACCACAACATATTAATGATACGATTGATAAAGATACACAGATGTGACTTGTTGAAAGTTAAACCAAGCAGGTGATTGAACTGTCCTGAAACAATGTTTGATACTACATCTGTTGCATATCAACTTGCACCATGCAAAGATAAATTTCAACAGGGTTGTTGAATTCTGTTCTTTCCCTAGATAAATTTAAACAAGGTTGTTGAATTCTGTTCTTTCTCTAAACTGTTAATCTTATGACTGAAAAGTGACCCATTTCTTTCAGCTCTTTCCCTGTGAAAGCATAAATTTCTGTTCTTTCTCTGAACTAGACATATTTTAATGGAAAAAGGCTGTCTTATTGATCAATTTTCATAAAAAAGCAAGCTGTTCTTTTGCTGAACTTGTAGCACAATGGGTTTTGCTATCTTTTCAGACTTTTATTAATAAAATGTTATGGAATTTCAAATAGATGTAAGGTCAAAAGCAGTAGGCTTATATATTAGGCCAAAAAAATAAATTGTTGTGTTGCCCTCAAGTAGGATTTCTGAAAAATTGAGTCGGTCGGTCGAAAATATTTTTTTTACATAATTTTGTTTTAAAAAGCACCTAAATTTTTGAAAAGGGTCAGTCGCTGAGGGCAACATAACAATTTATTTTTTTTGGCCTTATCGAACAAATTTGTTACTCTGAGTTTCAGTCATGTGGATCTTGATTCGATTATTCACAACACAATTTTGGAGTCAAACGCGAAGGTAGACTTTCATCAGATATGCGGTACTATAAAAAATGATCTAAATCAATGTTCTACCTCAATTTAAACCATTCTCACAAAAATATGTGATCCATATTTCATACAAGCGTAAGATTCCATAGGTTTGCTCACATAGGAACTCTAATTTGACAAGAATAGATAGAATTCATAATAGAACTCAAATGGATGCAAATGTAAGTCAATTGCGGGGTCAATTGCGTATATGTATAAATCTGACTGCATATTGCATGGCATGGGCATTATATTGGCGTCATTGATCATGGGTTCAAATTAGACGTACAAGTGGTGACACCCGTTTGGTATGCCTTTTAAAATTAATATCCTGATACAATGAAATGGTAAACAATACTGTGTCTTCTAATCTGCATCTATGAGATCTGATTGGGACAATATTGATGACAAAAATCATAATAAAAGTGATTGTTGTATCCCCTTTAAGTAACCCCAAGCTATGATCTGTGTTACTAGACATCCTTTGCATCATTGTCTAGCCAAACCAATCTTACATCCTGGCATCAATGCCATTCAAATTGGTATTAGGTGTCCGACGGAAATGTACATCTCTTTTTATCCATACAATCGTGTGTAGTCTATTAGTATTATCTGGTTTCTGGTTTGATTTAAAACAAATATATTATGACCGTAAGTGTAATACTTAGTAAATTTTGTAGCATCTATCGCCCAGTCTCCAATTTTTCATTCCTGCTCAGTAGTGAACATTGTGACAAGTTGTTAGGACTCGAAGGATTCAGATTAGTAATTTGTACCCATGAGAACTACTTGGTAATTGGTGAAAATGATTTTACACCAATCATAGCTATTGATATGAAAATTTGGCTATGGTAAAATTTTATATGTTGTTATTGCTATTGGCTACACGAGTTAATACTTCTTGTTCTATCTAAATCAGAATTGTTGTTACATACCATTATTTTTGTATTTGTTGCAACAATTTTCATGTCATACAACAATGTTTGGTGTCAAAAGATTTGTCAAATTACTATTCTGGAAGGTCATAATAATGTAATGTATCTAATTCAATTGGACATCTCTTAATACCAAAGTAGTGAGGTACTGTAATTATTAAAGCTGTCAAACCAAATCTATACCAGAGACGTCACTCTAATGGCATATGGTGGGCAAACCTGCGCCCACCTGGGCTAAGGTGGTACCTAAGGTGGGCGCAGATAGCACCCACAGGGTGGCCCTTAACACCAACACTTTTTGCCACAAGTAGGGGAAAGGGGCACTGCACATTTTCATGTGCATTTCTGCATTGAAAATTACATGAGATTACAAGGGCTTTGCCCCCTGGACACAACAGGTCCAATCCATGCTGTGATGCCTCATGCACATAAATTACTTGCATTTAGTGGAACCGGTTTTCTTCTCTTGTTAATCAATGGCATCAAATCATCCCTGGCCCATGGGCACCCTCAAAAAGAAAGTTATGCCACTTTATCTGCACTGTTTGACAGTATGACCGATCATTTATTACTAATCAATATACAAAGTTATTTTCTAGTTTGGTTTTGATGAAAATATGCATTATGAATTTACAAGGAAAATTACATACCTTTCCAAGGATGCCATTTGAAAGTATGTCAAATAGGTCAATGAATGTTGTAATTTTTGTTTTCGGTTTTAAAACAGACCATGCACAGACATGACAAGCATTGACTAACGCTTGCTTATCAACTGTGTATGAATCACAAATGAGTGTACTCAAACTCTTGTAAAAACAAAAGAAGCAAAAATACAAAGGCACAGGGCACATTAGGTCTAGCTATAAAACAACAGAAAAGGGCCAAATTCTTAATTGGCATCCTCGATTGATGCCAACAGTGATGGTCTAGTTTTGCCTGAAGAGATAACAAATTTCAGAAGTTTTAAGCCTACAAAGTATAAAAGTCAATCATTACACATATGCTATGATATGCATCACATTAACATTAAGGACATGTCAGTCGAAAGTTTATGTTGCAAGATCAGCCCAGACAGCAAAGTTTAGTTGGCCTCAACGTTGGGTAAATGTTAGTTGATTATGTTGGGCCAACATTGACAAAATGACATGAGCCCCATGCCATTACGCCAATGTCGGTTCGATGTATTGGCGTGATGTTGGAACAACGTCAGCATTAAAGTTAACGAAGGAAATGAGATTCATAATATCTAGTAATTGCAAATAATTTGACCATGCTTTACCATTGTGTTTCTCCCGCTTGGTGAAGAAGTTGAATCTCCTCCACAATGATAGGAGGACACACAAAAGCATGTCTTGCTTTGCTGCCTGTAAGACGGGCACTCTGCACGAAAGCAATTAAGGTATGCTAAGATACTACATCAAGTAGTGTAGTATTGAAAAGTAAACCCATTAAAGGGTTACATTTTGCACAGTTACATTAACAGTGTACTGTATATTGAAACTTCATACTTTTCTTGATTTCTTGAGAAGGGGGCAGACAGTTCTTTTTTTGCATATTAATGCATGAAAGATGGAAAACTCCAGCACATAAGACCGCACAACACTAAATCACTCCACGAATGGTGTAGGGGTAGAAAGTCCCGGTAAAAAACATAGGTCCACACGGATTATTTTGCAATGATAGTAGAACTGGTTACAAGTGACATGGTTTTGTGTTTATGAATATAAATGACTAGAGTTTTGTGATCACTTATAGCATCCGGAGCGATCGAAATAGATGATCAACAGTGATGAAAGTGCAAATCCATGGTGTATCCAACCAAAAAATTGGTTCTTACATGTACACCAAACCAAATGTGGAAAAAGCGGGGGCGCTGTTTACGAGCCCGTACCGAAAATTTTTATCGGAAAATGTTTTTTCAATTGAAAGTTATTTGAAAGATAAAAATATGGGCTACAACTTCATATTAACTGAACCTTCAAAATATTGTCACGCCAGTATGAAAAAGCTCAGAGAATCTAGGCTAAAATGCATTGGTTTCAATGGAGAAATTATTTAGTATTGTGCGGCCATAATTACCTTTGAAACTGGTGTAATCATAGCTGTCTTTGGGCAGTACAGCAAGCCTGTCTCCGCTGATAACACCGCTCTCCAGTCCTCAAATTCCATTTTGCTGTTACATCTTAGAAGTAGAACACGACCTCTCTTACATGTAAATGAAAAAACAAGCAAAATAAACATATTAAATGTGTAACTAATTATCAAAACAAAAATACTGGAAATCAATCAATAAATCAATCAGAAACATTTTTTTTTACGTGCATAAAACAAATGTACATGTACAAAGGCATTACAAAGGGAAATATAAAAAAGAAATATGAAACACAAGTCATTCTTTGTAAGCAACTCTGTTGAGACACATTTTGAGCTGAATTAATTGGCCTGCATGGTTGCAGAGAACATTTTTTAATTACTCATGCTTTGGTCACATAAAAACCAGCCACCGACCAACGTCTGATATTTAGAGAGCTGCAAAGCCAAAACATTGATATGACATTAGTGATTGCTTGTGTTGGCCTATTTATCAATAGTTGGTTGCTGGTTATTATATGATCATGACATTGTAACCAAGGTTTTATCTTCCGAGTTAAATTCTTGCGGCATGCTTTATCTAAGTCCTACACTTTCTCTTTTGAGGCTTTTTGTCTAGAATGTAAAAGCTGACAAGCTCTTATATTTCAAATAATCTCCATGACACTGGGACACCATTCATAGCTGTTTGTACAAAGTATTGTGACCATGGTCTTACCCATTTAGCTTTAATGTTTTATTAATGAGGGCCAAATGATGTAAACACAAATTAGGTGTACATCAATGCTCAACTACCAAAAAACAGATAGCGCATGCTTCAGTGTTAATGTTGAGTTCAGGTTAGCATGAACTGGGGAATATACTTATAGAAATGAATAATGAATAGAAATCAAGTTGGGCCTGATTTGTGGGTGGTAACTAGTGGTGATATTATTTGCAAATTTGCTTTTAGTATTCAAATTTCTCTTACCATATCTGTAACTTCTAGAACTTTATTGCTTATTTCAGTGACCCGACCTCCGATTAAATGAATGTAGCCCAGTGATTTTTTGGCTTTGTGATCCTGAAAAAAAAAGAAAAATATATAAAATGGTTATAAATGCAACATCAAAGAATCATGATTTATTAAAAGGAAATAAATCTAAACATGGTTTTGCAAATGATGTTATGAATGGCAAGAACAAAATTATATGAATTACATAATTACACACTCATATTTCCCATGACGAATAGGACGAAATATAACAGAGTTTATAATTAAATAATTTACTGGTTTTGTCAAGCTAAAACAAAAGAAGCTTTATTCCATTAACATTCTACAAACCTTATTAATCAAGTAAACAATGAAAATTAAATAAGCTATATTTAAAACAAGCTATAGCTTGACAAATCCAGTGAATTATATAATTACACACTCATATTTCCCATGACGAATAGGACGAAATATAACATGAGTTTATAATTAAATACTTTACTGGTTTTGTCAAGGTAAAACAAAAGAAACTGAATTCCATTTATATTCTACAAACCTTAATAATCAATTCAACAATGAAAATTAAATGAGTTCTTTATAGGAATTGACTCTTAGTATCTATGTTTGCTTCAAATGCCAGATGTGATACCATGCATATTGGCTTAACCAGGGGTTCTCAACTAGTCCTTAACAATGGGCCACATGAATGAGAATATTGTAGGGAAAGTGCCAAACTTGCCTATTTCTCAGCGCATTTCTAATGTATTTCTTTGTTTTATAGAGAGCGTCAAAGCGCCAATCACTAGGAGATTGAATTTGGTCGCATATGGCCATTTTGATTTCATATGGCCACAAACAATTTCATATGGATTTACTGAATCCAAAATAGTTTCTGCTAGCTGGTTATCGTATTCAGTGAATATATACCAGCAAGAATCTTTGTTATTTATTTTGATTTAGAGGATAAAAATTAACTTAAAATGAAAATTTTAACATTTTATTCAAATCATTGGGCAAAGATGCTTACTGATTTATATCAACTGAATAGGCTTGCCGCTAGCAGAAACCATTTTGGATTCAGTGAATCCATGTGAAATTATTTGTGGCCGTATGAAATCAAAATGGCCATATGCGACCAAATTCAATCTCCTAGTGAATACTTGTCAAAAGCGCCAAATTTGGCGCATGCGCCGCTAGTTGAGATTCCCTGGGCTAAACAAAGCTATGAAAATGCATCAGGCAGTACAAATTAGGCAAAGAAAGCATGAATAAAACGTATGAATTTAATGTTTTCAATTTAATAGATAGGCCTACTTATCTTCATAAAAATATTTAGCATTATCTGAAGCAAAGTAAAAGTGCTAGTTTGTGAATGTTTGCTGCTTTGACGTTTTCAATTTTTCCCAAGCACTGGGCTTATGCACATACTAAAAGTGCCCGACGCGTGATGAGCAGTGCGCCAAATTATGTGTACTCCGTAAATGCACTTCCGTAAACGCGGTGCCATGCGTGACGCGCTAATTTTAATATCAACTGTGGATTCATCAGGAATCAACAACGGTACACTCCTGTATAAGTCCATTTAAAATTAATGGTTTGCCTCAAAGCTCCCGTGGGCGTTAAATTTATTGTCCGCGTTAGTTTGTCAAAAAGTTGAAAAAAAAATAGTAAAATTCCAAACTCTTAATTTTGTGTTTACAAATTTTTCACAACGGCACTGTCCGATTCGATGATGTGTCATAATTAATTAATATTCAAGAAGCTCCTATATCAAAATAAAATGCATATCGAAACGAACGGAGCGATCGAAATAGATGATCAACAGTGATGAAAGTGCAAATCCATGGTGTATCCAACCAAAAAATTGGTTCTTACATGTACACCAAACCAAATCCAGTAATTCTTTGTGCCGATATTTTATTTGAGATATTTAAAAAGGCCCGTATTAACATTAATTTTGTATCATGTAAATATATGGGGGTACAATGAAACTTTTTTCTTTATCTCAGGACAGCTTCTGTCACACACACACACACACACACAAATCTAAAAAAAAGATGAAAAAACGCATTTCGCATTAGTTTTTCAGGAGTAGAAGAGCTTTGAGACAAACAATTAATTTAAAATGGCCTAAGGAGATACAATGAGTTGTTGAATACCTAATTCTTGCAAAGGGAAATTATAAGAGCTAATTATAACAGAGATATGACAACTCCAGTTGTTCATAAATGGACAAAATAGAGCACCTGACAGTAAATTTCTTTCAATCTTTCTAGACAGCACTTGCTCTGAATAATAAAATAACTAGGTAATAGTGTGATTTTTTGAAACAGTTCACCTGATTACACGATGAAGGGTCCCAAAGTTAAGCTAGTCACTGAGTCATGCAATGACATGGGGATAAAATTATAAGAGTGCTAAATTTTTCCCAAGCACTGGGCTTTTGTACGTACTAAAAGTGCCTGACGCGTGATGAGCAGTGCGCCGAATTACGTGTACTCCGTAAACGCACTTCCGTAAACGCTGTGCTGTGTGTGATGCGCTAATTTGAATATCAACTGTGGGTTCATCACGAATCAACAACGGTACACTCCTGTATAAGGAGACACAGTGACTGAGTGAGTTGTTGAATGAGCAATAATCTATAACTAATTCTTGCAAAAGGAAATTATAAGAACTAATTATAACAGAGATATGACAACTCCAGTTGTTCACAAATGGACAAAATAGAGCACCTGACAGCAAGTTTCTTTCAATCATTCTTGACAGCACTTGCTCTTAAGGCCTTATAAAAAAATATGTTTGTTTGCCCTCCGCGACCGACCCTAAAAATGGCAAAAATTAGGGTCGCGATTTTAGTTAATTTTTTTTTCTTCAAACATGTAAAATATGAAAACTCAATATTTTCGATGTAGAACGTAAAATTTAGCAGTATAAAGTCACATTTAGTAGTATTAAATGCATATTTCCTCTAAATAATGACCCCAAATCTTTGATTAAGCCCTGCATTGCTTGCTATTCATGATAAAATCCATGGAATGACATCAGTCTTTAAACTATGTGAAGAGTTAAAAAAAAAAAAAAAGATCAACCGACCGACCGACCCAAAATTTAAATTTTTCCACTGGAGGGCAAACAAACAATTTATTTTTTTTGGCCTAATAATAAAATAACTAGGTAATAGTGTGATTTTTGCAAACAGTTCACCTGATTACACGATGAAGGGTCCCAAAGTTAATCTCGTCACTGAGTCATGCAATGACATGGGGATAAAATTATAAGAGTGTTGGATTTTTTTTTTGTGTCATCCTTATATGGCTGCCTGCATGAGACGTAATAAAGACTGACTAAGGCTCATACTTTATTGTGTAAAATATTCATATCAATTTTACAAATGCAAAATTGTACAATGGAAAAAATATATTCTTGTAAATTGCAACCCCCACTGGTTCCATTATATACCCAGTGTGACCAGGGGGTCGATTTCACTAACATTACGATGCATCGTAGCTAACGAAGGGTTCAGCTCGTAACTAAAATTAGACTTCACAAAGACGAAAAAAACCTTCGTAAGTGTTCACCCCGTCGTAAGATATATGAATTATGCATTAAAAAAATCGAACCCTTTGTTAACGTTGCATGGGGTCAAGAGGTGGTCGTAGCTCTTGATGGGTTCTGGTCTTACGATTGGTTAACGATGCTTTTTAACGTTAGTGAAATCGACCCCTGGGCTTTATATCATTATTGCTACAGTGTGATCAGGACTTAAAAACTATTGCTCCAATGTGATCAGGGCTTTTACCTTTCATTATCACTAATATATCATAACGGTTGTTTTTTTGGCTCAGAAGATATGCCAAGATACTCAATTTCTTTTCCTGTATAGTTACAGGAAAAGAAAATATAAATAGCTTCATATACATTCGTTATAACAAAACTAAGTGGAAAACACCAATGTAAAAATTTTAACAAATCACAAATAGTCAACAATACTAAAAAAAAAATTCAAATATAGCGCCTTTTTGATGACCTCGAAAAACGATCTATCTGAACTGCTCGACTATTCATGATGCTTACATACCTCGATAGCTTTGTATCTTCTGGTGTTTTGATATTATACATTGTACAGGCAAAAAGTACAAAGCAACAACCAGTATGAAGCAAGGTTGGATAACGTAGGTAAGTGTACAGAGATTTTCGAGGTCCACGGATATAATAAACAATACATATAATAGTTTACTGGGAGTGTATTCCAGGGTCTTATGAAACTCTTTATACACTAACATGCATTATCTGACCTTGCTCACTCAGCCAGTGCACAGAGATTGTTTTTTTGTGATGCGGTATATTTGAAAGCATTTATGAGCATCATTTACTATTTGTGCATAATTGGAATTGTATATTGTTGTTTTTCACTCAGTTTTGTTATAACAAATTAAAAAAAAATAATTGATTTTGTCTTTTCATGTAACCTTTAAAACACAATGGTTTATTGTACTGTTGAAAAAATCTAATTAATTGCAGTTTGATGTTACTGAAGTGAGAAACTGACTGATCTGTACAGAAAGTATTGCATAACATGAGATAGTTCCACATCTTTAAAGTGCATACTGAGTTGATGGCCAAATATTGTACAATGCTATAGGTTGCATGGCACTTAATGGCACTTAAGCTTGATTGGATTAATTAGATGGCAAGGCTGTTAAACATCTTGCATTTCTATGTTTTGCATCACCAGTATGTTCTGAATATTTTCTATGAGGGGGGGGGGTCTAAAAGGCTAAGATCGTCAAAAAACAGCAGATACAAAATGGTTTATAGCAAACCGAGGGGGCTGCAGTCCCCAAAGCCACTCCTGCAGCATGCTAGGGTGTACAGACTTAGTAGACCTCAAAACTATCCTGACAGGCTTTAAGAATCAAAATGATTGAGTTTTGAAGAGACGTTTGAGGTGATCAGAATGAGGCATTCAAAATAAAAGTGCCTAGATGTCACCGACAAATCCAAACTATTTAATGCCAATCCAGTAAATGACAGAAATTATAAAAGTATAAAAATTACAGAAGCAACTTTCTACCCTGCGATGTTTTAAGCTCAAAATAAAGATCATGAAAAAAGAGTCATGGGTGCTCGCGTTATTATTTTCCCCTCTCCTCAACTGAATGTTGACTGAAGCACAATGATTTGAAATGGTGTTGTCAGAGGAATCCACGATATATGAATGCTAAAGTTCACCTAAATTGGTGCATGAAATTTCTATAAATGCATATAAACTTGACAAATCTGATTACACTTGATCATAACAAACAGGTATACATATCAAAAGTCATTTTTATATGTGATCCAAACATGGCCGACAAATCTCTACCACATTGAGGACTTGACATTGGTTATCCACAAGGATCAACCACATGGATTAGTAGTGAATGTATCGAGGCTTGTGTAAGACATGGTGACGTCAATTATGATATGAATCTTAAGTGACATTCTTCTTGATGGTTTGTGAAAGGAAAACAGGTCAATTGACTTTGATATGATGATATATACAGTGTGTCATGTCACTTCTATGAACTTTTCAAATGTCAGGGGTTATTAGTTAGAGCTAGGGGTATTTTTACAACTGGAATTTGCCATTGAGGCTTCAGGAGTAGCACTTTTAGGAGAAATGGTTAAAAATGGTTAACCAATAATTATGTATAATTTCTTCTAGCTGATGAGGGATAGGCCAGTGGCTCATCCTTGGCTCTCAACCTCCTTGAAGCCTTGCTAAGGGCTTGGTCACATGTCAATGCATTAGGGTCATTGTACGCCTAACATACATGATAGATTTCCCATATTAAGTGTAATGCGTAACAGACATCACCGTATGGATAACAAATTGAACGTTAAAACTGAAAATCATGAGCAATCTCTTTAATTTGGATCAGTTTTCATAGGTATTCATGGAATTCATTCATTGTATTGATGCAATTTCTTGCCAAAGCTAGTTCAAACTCACATTTTTTTATGATAACAATAACAAAATTAATCAAGTACCAGTATTATATGATTAAGTCCATCCAATTTACATGTACATAAGCCAAGTAGACAATAGTATGAATTCCTTACATAATTCTGGTAGACTTTCACATTCCTAATCAAGAACTTCGTGACTATACTCTATAAACCTTGAAGCATAAGTAAGCAATCAGACTCTGTTACGAGATCTATAGCATATATTCCTTTAATTCTACCATGGAATTCTACTACATTGTGAACTGGTTTTTTTTATTTTGTAAGAGACTAGCAATGATTCATTAGATTTATCAAGACAAAATCACTGCATGTTAATATATTTTGTGCAAGAATCTTTCATAATTTTGGTGTTATTTTTGACTAATTTTGTTTCTTAATTCTTCATGGGAAAAACCGTGAACATGAGTTCATTTGAATATTCAGCATGATTGGGAACATTGTTATGATTCAAAAAATAAGGACTAATTTATTCCCCCATATTATATTGGTTTATGTATGTTGACCAGTTGCTTACTTTTATACTTCAAGGTGTATAGAGTTGGCAACAGGTGAAGACACAGTAAAATAGTAAATGAATCAACATTAAATCTGTGTGACCTGCCACTTGATTTCATTTATCAAAGCTAGCACAGATTGTCATGTGAGTGCAAGAAAGTCATATCTGCAATGGCTGCCCTAAGTTAAATTTATTTAACACCTTGTCACAAGAATGTGACAATCCCTCAAAATATTCCCATCTTATGTCAGTGGTTCTTGAAATGGTTCTTCAGGTGACACTGTCACCTGAAGAACCATTTCAAGAACCACTGACCCAAGACTGGAGGTCATGCAGTGTGCAATCCAAATTTATGACGTAAGGCAGCTATTGCAGATACGACTTTATGGCACTCACATGACGAGATATGGTCTTAGTGACTGAAGCATATCCTTCCCTTCATTAAGTCCAATTTTAATGACTGCAATTAAACAAGTTCTTTGTCTTGCCTTAAGTTGGCATTACTTAATCTACTTAATATCATAACCACCTACACATACCTGGATATCACTTAAATACCTTATATTAATTAATTAATTAATTTAGAAAAATAGAGCTTGTTTCACCGACTATTCCCATTAATAGATCTTAACAAGTTGTGTCCTTCAAGCGGAGTTTGACACCCACTTTGTAAGCATGCTTCCTCAGGAAAACATTGTTTTAAATTAAGCATGGTATAATGAGTCTGTGAAATGGGAGTTTTTAGCTACGTCATCATCATAATAATCAGCAATTGAATATCTAGAAAGGAAACTTACTACGTAAAAGTGGATATTACTTTATAGCGGGAATATTTTTGCAGGGTTAATTTTTCACGATTTTACCACGGCTTGTCATTTCAGTGGGTTTTAAATTCACGTTTCAAGTTTAAATTCATTAGACTCAATATCAAAATAACATTTTCACATTTGTGATTAGCTGTATGACCGCAAATAGTTTGAAAATTAAACCCCCACAAAAATGTCCTGTTATACAGTATACACGGGCACACATGTCTAGCACAACACATGACCATGTTATGAAAAATTCTACATTGACTGGGCATGGTTATCTAAGTTTTGTCATAGATAACTTCCATTTTTCACTGAAAAACATATTCATGTCCATTATACAATGTCTTTAGGTAACATTAATTTAATTTGAATAACCGTTGACTCTGGTACGATGATCATAAATTACATCATAATGTGTAACGCAGAGCAACTTACAGGCACATGCATAAAATGTGTGCCAAATATCTTTGAAGCAAACGTATCTTTCTAATTAATTTCTTCGTGGAACAAGAGTCTCAACATGCACGCGGCTTACACAGATTTTGTGTTCATTATTTACTGATCTTTCTGCACTTATATACAGCCACAATTTAATAAGAAAGAATTAACAATTGCCATTATCTGGCTCTTTAATTGACTATTTTCTACTGTTATTGTCCATACCTGCCCATTTTGTCATGACCTAATTCATTGTATTTTGAGAACCCTAAAAAAGTATTCTTAGGGTCAAATCAAAAACTTTACTTAAACCCTAAAACAAACCCTAATAAATCTTTATTTTAAAAACAACCCTAAATTGACACTAACCCTAAACTAACCTCAAACTATATGACCCTATCGTGTTGATTTTTGCACATTAAGTTTTATGCATAGATTTCATGAAAACAGTCCTCCAACAAAACTTCCAACAAAATCTAGTCTAAAAGCTAAAAAAATACAGTCTTGATGACATTTTCTCAACCAGGATAGTCAGTATTTACAGTTTGACAAAGGAACGTGGTATGTATATTGCATATTGTTGATGATGCATACATTAAATTCAGGTTTTTAGGTACTAGCTGTGTCTGGTTTAATTCCACAGAATTTTCCAATTTTCTCTTGATTGACATTTATAGGTAAGATAATCAACATAAATCTATATGAAATGATAATATCATTAAATGCCCCTGAGCGACATTGAAATAAGCATTCATGATACTTAGCACGTCTGTACCAGACAGTTAAGGAAATCACACCAAACCTGTCACCTTACTGTCAATATTTTTTTTTTCATTTCTTGGCACCAGGTTTAAGAAATCAGGTTTAAAACACCTCCCATGCTCTCCACTATAAAATAAGTAATAATTTAGTAGTGCCTTAGTATTCACTTTGTATGGGTTTCCATTATGAATGCTATCATATAAGGCATAAAAAAAAAACCAAGTTTGTTTCCCGTGTGCCGCGCGCATTTTGTTTTGGCGTCATTATTTGCGCATTTCACTTTTTTATTTGATATTTTAGAAAACGAAAATCAAAAAAGCCAATTTGATAAAAAGAACGGGGAAAATTACAAAAATTTTACTAAAGATGTTTTTTCTTTTCAACAAAAACTTGAAACCGGACAGGTTTTTTACTGAAAAAATCATCAACCATGCAAATTTTCAATCAAAATTTGCCTTAGCACCTCTTGAACAATAGAAAAAAAAGAAAACAAAATAAAATAAAAAATCGCATTTCGCATTTAGGTTTTTTGACCACCGACAGGAAACAAACTTGTTTTTTTTTTATGCCTAATACCATCTTGATATACCCAAACTGGCCAACACTCTGTAGGATCTAACAGGATAATCTTCCAATGATATTATCTTCATGTTAGAGACTCCTACATATCAGCCCTAAAAATCACCTAATGCCCTAATGCCTTAAAATCTGGCACCTTATTTTATCAAAGGCTTGTATTTGCTTTCTTACATTAACTAGGATCAAAATACCCTTTTGTATTTTAACACAACACCCCATATAAAATAATAATAATAATAATTCCGGCATTTAAATTGCGCCTTTTCCAGTGGATACAAAGCGCTGGCCATTATTATTACGCCGTAACAAGGGAATCGTCAGAACCATTTCGCCTTAAACTAGGCCATTTGCGGACAATGACCGAAGGCGCAGACCTATCAGCACTTAGGTTTGTGATATTCCCCCCTAAACAGCTCCCCAATGCGCTCGGGTCGACGAGGCAAGTGTGATAAAGTGATTTGCCCAGGTTCACAACACGTTGGCACTAGCGGGGCTCGAACTCACAACCTTCCGTTTATGAGTCCTGCACTGTTCCGCTAGGCCATACCCTATCAAAAAGATCTAAGCTGAGGTTTACAACTCCTAGTTACAACATTTGATGTTTATGATGACATTGAACAACAATGTAGATATCTAATGACAATCTCGGAGCACAATGTTGGCAAATAACAAACATAAAACATCAAATCAACTAGGACAGGCAAACACTGGATTTTATAATAAACAAGTTCATAGCAGGATGTCAGGTGGTATGTTCATTCAAAAATAAATATAAAATCCAACGATAACATATCTGTCATTTCAATATCCAACTTGGCCTATACTTGATCTTGGATTTGATAACCAAATTCTTCAATTTGATGAATCTTGACATATAAAGCAGCCCACTTTTTATGATTCATTCCCTAGTGAAGGTTTAGATTAGCAGCATGATTCAAAGCCAAGCTCAATACTGTATGGCGGCCATGTTTACAGACCTGTTGTACGTCAGAACTGTATATTCAATATGGCTGACTTCTTGACATACGGGACAGACAATTTGAAGTTTTTGAGTTTTGAGTAATTTTCCTAGAATTAACCTCCAGTTTCCTCTTCCATCCATAACATAACTTCCTGATTTTACCTAATAGAAATGATCTTCACTGATTACTTCTTTTTTAATATGTTGGGTGTAGCAGCTGGAAGAAAGATTTACTGTTAATGCATTCCATTAATATCTCACATTTTGCTCAAAGTGAGATTTTGGCACCATTTTGTAGCTGAGAAGTTAAAGTTTGTTGTGACAAAACCAGGCAAAAAGAAAAAAGAAAAAAGAAAGGTTTTTAGTACTTTTGCAAGCATTTTGTGCAGTATTTTATTTTAAAAAAAAACAACCGACCTACAATTACGTATTTTGGTGCTTTGGGTGTTCTTTTTGTGGCCATTTAGGGACTTTTTGTGGACCTTTTTTGTACATTGTCAAATTTGGGGGGTGCGACTACGGGCTTGGATAAAACCTTGTAAGCCAATCTTCATCCTAAACTCCCTGGTGACCCAATTTTCCATGCAACTCAAAAATCTCAAGATAAAACCTTGTATCTTTTCCTCGACATAAGAAATATAATAACACTATAATGTTCACTTTCTGGTGCAAAAACCTCATATCTATCATTAAAACTACATTTTTGTGACTTTATTGCTTCTAAATACCTTCATGATAACCACAATGATAACAACCATTTTCAAACTGTAATAAATATATATATAGCTTTTAAGCCAAAAAGACAGTAATTAGTAGAATGTTTCCAGGATAGGAATGTTTTGCCAATATTGAACATTTTACTTTTTGGAAATACAAGGTCTTATCGTGGGGCCAACGTCATGTTGTTTCACTGGTTTTCAAAGTAAAAAATCTAATCCAGAAACCTCTAACTTGCAAGTTTTAAGTTTATGTAAAATAAAAACAAAAGCAGATATTTACTTGAAATTTTCCAAATATTCAATACGTGACCCAATAGAAATACACGTAAAATGTATCCTCAATTTGCGTTTTAGAAATCCCTCGTCCCTAAATCTAGTGGATGCTATTAATCATGTCCTATGCCGCCTGAAGTTCATAGCAGGAAGTCAGGTGGTATGTTCATTCAAAAATAAATATATACTGAATCCAACGATAACATGTCTGACATTTCAATATCCAACTTGGCCTATACTTGATCTTAGATTTTATAACCAAATTCTTCAATTTGATGAATCTTGACATCAGGCATATTCATATAAACCTTGTATCTCGCATAAAAACTACATTTTTGAGATTTTTCTTGCATAAAACTTATAAATACCTTCATGATAACCACAATGATAACAACCATTCCAAAACTGTAATAAATACATATATAGCTTTTAAGCCAAAAAGACAGTAATTAGTAGAATGTTTCCAGGATAGGAATGTTTTGCCGATATTGAACATTTTACTTTTTGGAGATACGACGTCTTGTCCTAGGGCCGACGTTATGTTGTTTCTCTGGTTTTCAAGGTAAAAAATCTAATTTCAGAAACCTCTAACTTGCAAGTTTTTAAGTTTATGTAAAATAAAAACAAAAGCAGATATTTACTTGAAACTTTCCAAATATCCATCAATTGAGCTGAACTACATTAAATATTGATAACAACTTCATAGCTCGTCTATTTCTACCTCAGGCCTCAAACTTATTATGCTAGGTCTCTTGTCACCATAATAATAATAATAATAACAAGCATTTCTATAGCGCTCTACAAAGAACACAGCGCTTACATG
>JXSR01S029402.1:122006-140285 GCA_000969725.1 Ophiothrix spiculata
TCATTTTTCCTAAATTGCTTGCATTTTGTTATTGTAATTTGTTTTGTTAATAATCATGTATAGTTATAATCTTTGTTTTATAATAGCTGATATGTAAATTGTTTTAAATGTTTGTAAATTGCAAGTGATTTGAATAAATATTATTATTATTATTCTGACCGGGTAACCACCCGCATTACCAAAAAAGGTGAGACCTGGACAGGTCTCGAGACTTGCAATATAGGGTATCAAAATCGACCTGCAAGTCTCACATAGGGTATCAAACTTAGAAAGAATTATCAAATTAATGACAATGGTGACTTAAATTGCCAATAAAAGTGTATCAAATGCCTAGAAACACTTCTTAAAAGTGTTCAAATGGTGTGCAGATACATTTTACCTATGATTTCTTGTAATAATTATTTTGTCACATTTGCGTACAGTCTCAGATAGGGTATTCATTTGAACAGGTATTGTCTCGGATAGGGTATCCATTCAGATAGGGTATCATTTTCAGTCATCTTTGCCAATTTTTGGTCTCACGTAGGGTCACCTTTGGAACCTGCGGAACTCGGGTGGTTACCAAGACACAAATATCAGTTCCCCTTTGTTTAGAGATCAAAATCCAAGGCAGTCCACTAAATATCAGGCGGTAAAAAATAGCTGCAAATTGATCTTAAAGTTGCTGATTATTTTATTGTAGGATATTATAGCAAAATGTGATCAATTAACTGTGAATAATATTGCACTTCCTGACAAAATTGACCTTTGTAAACTGATAATTAAAGGCTTATGCATGAATGTGTAAAAAAATTGACATTTTCATCAATTATTTTACTCTAGAGGCCATGTATTCAAAATCTTTATTTGCAACATTCCGCTCATTTCGCCAGAGCAACCAATATATACAGTGGAACCTCGTTAACAGAAAATCACTGGGGCCAAAGAGTTTAGTTTTTTGTGTTATCCAACTGAATTCACATGGGAAATCAATACTTGGGACCCAACACCTATTTTGTGTTATCAGGGTTTTTGTGCTAACAGATTTTGTGCTAACGAGGTTCCACTGTATATGATTCAACAGATTGCTTATACAGTAGAAACTCATTATAACGAAATCTGATATAAGAAAAGCCCTGTTATAAAGTAGTAATTTTCTTGTACCATTTTACTAATTTCTTTTGTTTTTTATTGTTTTAAAAACCCTGATATAACGAAATTTTGGATATAAAGAAGTAATTTGTCTGTCCCCAGCAATTTTGTTATAATGAGTTTCTACTGTAACATAATGGTAAGACTTGTGTCAAGCAATATTGACCAATAAAATCATGGGAATAATTACAGGGATTGCCTTTACACTTTTAAATCCACAGGACAGAAGGACCAGTAAGTCTCAAAATCCACTGGTCCTTCACTAAATTTACAGGTCCCTCAGAAGGACTTTTAATTCCAAAATTCTGTCGGTCGGGACCGACGGTCCGACGGTAAAGTCGAACCCTGTAATTATGATGGAATCAAAGCCTATATTACTCTATACTTTACATAATTCTTGGTACTCAAACCAAGTCACATTGATGTAGGTCATTTCAAACATATAACAGGCCATCTGCACTCAATTTGGAATGCTTCTCAAAACTCTAGTTAGAAGTCAACATATACCAGAGGACCCATGGGGTAAATCAAAATTATCCTTATGAATTACTTATAATGAATAAATTATGTATTGTAGACATGGAGAGAATAAGCATGTACAAGGCATGTGGTGCATACAAATTTATTTCAATATCAATAATATTGGACGGTGCACATGATAATGACAAAATTGGATGATTTACGCCCAATATTTATTGGTCTCGCTTAGTCTTTGTTAAAGACTCGATTATTGTACATTATCACTAACAACGAGCGCTGAAGGCGCAAGAGGCTGGAGGTGAAAGGCGAGCGAAACGAGCTACAAATAAACAAGGGTATAAATTTGTACAGCATAAACCTTTTAACAACTTACATTACATAACAAATGACATAGACAATTAGTGATGGGTATCGATTTTCAGGTTTTGAAATTATGATTTATTCAGTTTAGAGAAGTTTTGGACTTTGATGGTAATAAAGCGGCCCGATTTCTTTTCACAAAAATGCAATATTATTTTTCTGTTGTGAATGAATTAAATTAGATTAATAAATTTGCATTCCATTATGCTCGTAAAATGAGACAAAATCAAAGCACGTGTGGTAAATTTTGATTACTGTTGATCTGTACTTACTCAGCTCTACAGGCCTCGTGAATTGAACGCATAAAAATTGACAGCGCGTGCATTGTTTTTGTCTCATTTCACTCGCAACATGAAATGCATATTTATTAAACTACAGCTTGTCCCAATATTAATGCAACGAGCCAAAAGATTAAATCATAGTAATATATGTTTTTCAAAAGTGGAGTAATTATACTCTACAACATGCTTTCTGTCCTGTTTCATTTTACCACTCCAGTCCAAAGATATGAAGAATTTAAGAAAGCCCTTTAAATCTACTTTGGTCCGATTTGTAAGTTTAGACTTCCAGCTAAAGTTCATTTTAACTTAAATAGGTCAAAATTTTAAATTAAAGTACAGATCTTCCTGATACTATCATATTCCTTGAATCTGTCACTTATGGTGCAACAATCGTATAGTTTAGGATACAATTTCTACCAAAAGAGTCGGAAAAAACAAAGGATTCTAATGAAAGATGTCAACCAATAATAAATAAGTCTTTAACCCAAACCACAGAAGAAAACTGAAGACAAAGGAGTTTAAGAACTCAAGTAAGTTAATGATTCATCTGGCCCGTCAAAGGGACGCAACAGGTTGACTAAACCAAACGCAACAACCTGCTTAATATCAGCAGATCATCATTAAATTGAGTCCTTATATCATGAAATGGGTTCAAGGGATGCTTCTCCTAATCATGTGATGTTTTTAGCAATTTCTATTCAACGTGTACCCAATGACGTCACCAGAGGTGAATCTTTACAGATTAACAAATCAGACCATCAAGATTTTTCGGGTCTTTACAAAATGTGCAATAACTTTTGATTCAGAGATCCAAACTAAACAAAACAAAAATTCTGTAAAAGCCAATGGTCTACTCTATTATATTATTGTAAAGTTTGCTCACCATTGTGCTCTATTCTCTCAAAATAAAAGTTCAAAGTTTGTTGCGTATTTATTGGGACACCCTGTATAAACATTACCAATCTTCAAATCTGTAAACACAAGAGAACCATTAGTCTATGCTACGGGATGTATAATAATATTTCAGCATTAAACATAATAACATTCAAACATTAATGCTCATTTCTTCCATTCAAACTAAACCATAACTTAAGGCTGACATCAACCAATCATTTTTGTAAAAGATTTTGCTTTTTTACTCAGCAAATGATAAAAGTACACATTTCTTATTCAAAAATATGCTAAACACAATGGTTATATCAGTTTTTGACCAAAATGTGATATTCAGTCACAAAGGGTCAAAAATAGGCATTTTTATCCCAAATTTTTCTTGCTTCTCTCAGAACCCGTTTGCAAAAACGCTATGCGCTATGTCATTTTTTATTTTTTATAAAGGAAATTAGCTATGACGTGTGTAAAATACCGTCACCGTCACTTAACAAGTATGCTGTAGACGAAAACACAAAACAAAAAAAGTTGTAAATAAATCAATCTTGCTTGAATTTAGAATAAAGTTACTGAAAATCGAAGCTGCCGTGAATCATATACCTTCGGTCCCATTCTGGTCAACCGGTGCACTTTCGTGTAAAGCTTACCATGTACCGTAAGAGAAAAAACACAGTAAATACAAAGTGCCCAGTTTCTAAGTACGATCCCGCCCGTTTTAACTATGGGAAAGTCTTGAGAGTTAAAATAAAACATAAAATTAAAGGTAAAATTGCAAGAGCATAGGACAGCAACTCGGATGGTGGTCGATTGCTGGATTACTCTCGAGGAAAAAAAAAGAAGAGGGCCAGCTCGTAGCTCTAGGCGCTAAATTTATTTTCACATAGCAATGCGCGTGGGTTGCTTTGACAAACCTTTGTTGTTTTTTTGCCTTAACTAGAATTATAGGTAAAGTTTGAGGGTAAAGTGTTGAAATATTACACTTTTTATAATATAGAAATAAATGTCTAGGACATTTTTTTTTCAAATTCTTAGATCTTACTTTTTGTAATATTGCCAAAAATAGGTTAAAAATCAAAATACAAATCTTTAAAAAGTGAGAAAACTGATCCTAAACATTTGTTTCTAGATTATAATAAGTTAAATAGTTCAAAATATAACTTGGGCAAATTTTTGTTTTCCAGAAAAAAACAACAACGCGAAGACTTTGGGACAACCACGACTCTGAATGAAAATCACACATTTTGATAAATAACCACCATCATGCATCATATTCAGCATGTAAATCACCTTTCTTTTATACAGATTTAACTATAAGTTAATGAGTTACAGGGCAAAAACTTTTCAAAAAAAAAATGATAGGTTGACACCGGCCTTAACCACCAAGGAGAAATTATGTTGCGTGCTAAATATAGACCATCAGTTATTTAGAATCCAGCTAACGCACATTTCCTTTCCAAAACTAACGCAGTCTGTTGGCAATCAATCTATTTGGTAAGATTGCATGTGTGTGGGCGATTGGAATTTGTTTAGGAAACAAACTATAAATTCATAAACTACGAAGATTGAATGATAGATTTATACTATGCTGCATGAACCCTTTACTTAATTTGAAATCTGAGAAACAAAAACGAACTTTAGAAGTAACCATTACCTAACCGGTATTCTATTCAATTTGACATGCCAAGTTTTATTTTTAGATATAACGGTCACTTGATGATATCTTCCTACAATGGTCCTTCAGCATAATTCTATGAATATTTATATGTAAACACAATCAACAGGCTCAATAATAATCATCATAATAATTTGCAGCTTTTATAAAGTGCTTCTAAATTTTGGCCTAATTCTCTAAGCGCAGATGCTTATTATTAAGTTGCCGTCAGAAAATCGTCACAATCAGCTCGCTTCAGAGCGATACAACTGGACAATTGTGCAACCTCAATCTGCACTTAGACTGTAATAATCCTCTACCTATCATGTTTCTGAATAACATTTTCAAACAATAACAATGAAACATGTGTAAAATGTGTGAAAACTGTTATGTAATAATTGATTTGCACCCATCAATAAGAACTGGTGTTAGTGCATTAAGGCGAAATCATACTCGGCCTCCAAACAAAATTTTTCCTACCAAACATTTGGTCGTGACGTCACCAAATATTTGCCATCGATAGCAAACATTTGGTCCAATGTATATGGCAATTCAATATCATGTGCAATCTAGCGCGTAAATTTTTTTGGTCTCAACTTGGTGTTGAAGTTATTTTGTTTGGAGTCACTCGTCATTTTGACGTCACGACCAAATGTTTGGTAGCGAAAATTTTGTTTGGAGGCTGAGTATGTTTTCGGCTTTATTCTTATGATATCAATTATGTAACTATCCTATCATGCAGAAAGTGCATTCATCATGATCTTTAACAATCTTGTCAGATGGATGTGGCACTGATACATTCAATTTATCAACTCCAAAGTATGGAAATTGTGCAATATTTTTATTTATGACTTTGAAATATTAGTAAGAAATTCTTTAAATTAAGTTATTAAAAAATTTATCATGGAAAATGTGTTTACGGATGCTATTATTTTACACAATGCTATTGTTTGAAAAAAGTTATTCAGAAACATGTGTTTCTATCGCTATATTGAAAAGTGGCACAGAGTGGATTTCGCGTACCTGCAAACAATTGCGTTTATCTCCAGATTGACAAAAGCTATCGTGATGGGGTAAATTGTATTGGAAAGAGGTCCTTTATCTTGAATTTGACATCAAATTTGTATAAATTACGACACGATTTCATGCCTAAAACAAGCAATTTCCGAGTGTTACACTTTTATTGAGACGCCCTGTACATCTGTGAGAAAACACCTCAAAACTAAAGTAAACCTGATGATTTGCATTAGTACATGACATGAATGATTTGATATTGCGGCCTAATTTTCAATATTTTTTCAGGAAATTCTGTGCAAAGTCAACGTCTGGCTGATTGACATGCTCCAAATTGCAGGTACTGTAATATGTAACAAATGTGCATGACTGCACGTATGTCAAATTTTTGAATGAAAAAGCAGGAAATTTACACTAAGTTGAACTTCAAATAATAAAAATTGACAATGACAAGTCGTGAAAGAAAAGTTTGTTAATTTATCAGATAATTTTGGTCATCCATTAAAAGATGGATCATCACATTACTGCAGGAAACAATCCTCTAATCTTATAACTAGGTGACCAGTGGTCGATTTCACTAAACAATTGCGATGCATCGTAGCTGCGATGCGTACAGTGCGCCACTAGACTAGATTTCACGAAGACATAAAAACCCTTCGCAAGCGTGCGATTTTTGCAAGGTATACGAATATTGCACGGGGAAAATTCCAACACATCGCAACTTTGCGATGAGCCAAAGGGTGGTCGCAAATTTGCGATGAGTGAACGATGCGTTCGGTCTTACGATGCTTTAACGATGTGTTTTAATGCTAGTGAAATTGGCCACAGGACAGCCAGCGGCCTTTTGCGTCAAATTATTAAACAAACGCGACGTCCGCGTAGCCTTACGCAGCAGTTTTGGCAAGCAAAAATAACACGAAAAGATAAATATTTTTCAAAAATATCGTTTTCGAATTTGTATTCTTGAAAACAAACGCTTTGAACGGGAGTATGTTTCAAAGACTTCAAATTATATGGTTATTGAAAATCATTGAGATTGAAGATGTTTTAATACTTGATAATATCACTTTTGTCCCAAATTTACGGCAAGAAAACTCCACAGAATTACCTTCAAAACCGATCCAGTCGAACTGCGTTTAATCTATATTTTCAAAATTACAAGGTGCCCATCTCTGAATTTTTGGAAATATAAAGATCTATTGCTGATCTACAACCTACTTACTTTTATTAATTTTTCCAAAATCACGTTGGATATTTGATAAGAAAGGATTTTGTTGATATTTATTTGATTTCTCAATATCATGTCGCTATTTTTACCCCATCAGCCCACTTCTTAATTTTGGGTGGTATCACGTTTGTGTAATTAGGAGGATAAACGCGTAAATTCTTCCGCATTGCGCTACTCCACGCGGGTTTTCTAAACATAGCGCAGTGGAAAATACGCGTTTGCCTCTCAAAGACAGGTAAAAATGGCCTTAAAATGTGTTAATTGAATGCTAATGTTATGGTTAGTTATTGTTAATTTCATGCTTTCATGGAGGGTGCCCATCTCTGGAAATAGGCGGCTTTTATAGATTAAAGTTTGTTCTGACGAATTAGAATAATGTTGAACACTGTAAAACGTTGGAAATTTTTCTATTCAGAGAACAAAAATGTAAACAAAATTTTTAGTTTCAAGTTGTAATTTTACAACAAAAACTTTAGATGAAGATTGTACAATTATAACTGAATAATATATAAATATGTGTTTGAAAGAGTATATGTTGAACTTTAATGTGATAACTTTAGAAATCCAGGTCGATAATCAGAATTGTTTTTATTGCTTAAAGAAAATATTTCAAAATATCGCGGGAAACAACATCATCTTTGATCCCCAAAGTGCGCAGTTCAGCGCTGCAAAGTCCTCGTGTTTAATAATTTTGTCGGCATCCTTTAATCTCGCGTTTTGGCTGTCCTACTGTGACGTCCATGTAGATAACCCTTGAGATCGTATAGTAATTTAATAGTGGGTGGAAGATCAGCATTTCCCCTTAGAGTTTTTGTACTAGGAAATTGTCAATGTCTGACTCAGAATATAAGTCCCAAAGGATTTATTTGTAGTAAAATACCAAATAGTAGATTTTTTGAAGTTATGTATTGCAGCTAATCTACATGTATTACTGTGGATATTATAACACATGATTCATTAAAGAATGTTTATGTTTGGATAAACACTGATTTCAAACTTAAACTTAACCTTGAATATAATTAAAACACTTTATAACGATATCTGATAAGAAAATTTCAGATTATAAAGAAGTACCGTAGTTTTAGTTTACCATTACACCACTTTCAGTCCTCGCAACTTTGTTATGAGTTTTGATTGTATTTGCATTATTCTATTGTCTGCTTTATACAGGTTGTAACAGAAAAAATTATACATTGTTATATACGCTGAAACAATACAGTTACACTTTGTATCTCATTGTCATTTATTTATATTGAAAGCCAACTTCTTCAGCTACAAAATGCACTTTGTTTCATCCAAATTGATGGTTTACAAACAGAGTTATGGCAATTATACTGACACTACCTTCAAACCACCTGGGCCAGTTCATCCGATTCATTTACCGGTAGCAAAATAATGCCCTAAATCAGCCATACGATGTTCAACAGGATTACGAGGCTGATTTAAGTGTTCCATAGATCTAAAAAAGGCAATATAGGAGCTATTAATGATGACCTTGCCCGCCTATTGCCCGTAGACTTTTGTATTCTTAATGTTGGACGGGACGCCAAAACAATGTTTTAAGAGATATCCTAGTTGGTAAGACAACATATCATCTAAATGGCAGAATCAGCACACAGGCACTTTAAGACTACCTTATAGATTTAAATACAGGTCAAAGAAAACACTCTTTTTTCTGAACTTAACTTCTTTAAAAAGCAAGTTTTATCAATTGAGCTAGTAAGCTAATTTTAATTTCCATATTTTCCTTTGAATATGAAACTGTGTAAGAAAACTGCAAAAGGATAATTGCAATAAACTCTTTGCTTTCCCGTTTCCACCAAAGATATCGAGTCTTTAATGCAACTGTTTATGCTTAATACTCTGGAACTCTAGCAATATTTTAACCTATTAAAGCATAACTTTTATCTAAAATATCATGAAATTATTTATGAATTATTCTTATCATATGAAAAAATAAAAACATGAAATATTCTTGAACGTAAAGTGTGCCTTTTGTTAATTTCATCTCACTGCATTGTTAATCTTCATCAAATCATGAAAAACTATTTGCGCTGGAAAATGGTGGAATCAGCCCAAGAAGTTTTTACCGGTCTTTACTTAAATGGTCGTAACTTTTGAACCTGACCATCAAATGAGATCACTTAAGCTGCTTCAGGTAGCCAATTAGATAACCTTTCAACTCAACATTTTTAGTTTCCTCATGATATTGCTAACAAGAATGTATAATTTTTTCTGTTACAACCTGTAGGTTCCATTTAGACTCTTCGTAAGTTCAAATTATGACTGGACTTTGTACTATGGACAACCTTTCACATTATGACCGAGTGTAAATGTCCTTTATCAATTTATTATTTCTGCACATTCATCGGAAAATGTTTAGTTTCAGTTTGTGTAATATGTGTTCATCAATGTTATGGTGAATCATTAACAGATGATTATTAAAAGCACATGTGGCCTGTGTGGGGGAACATGGAAAGAATCAGTACATCACCTTGTGTTTTATCAGGTAGCATCTACTAATGTTAGTACACTCGCGCTCTAAAGTATTTCCGCACAATTTAAAAAAAACGTTCAAAAACCTTGTTTATTATATTAAACGACCCAAAATCATCAAAGATTCATACTAGTATTGGTAACTTATCTATTCAATATATGAATAAATCAATGTTTCTTTTAATATTTGATCTTCCATTGCTAAAAAATGGCTGATTTCATGGACCAATCATATACACCACCAAGTACAAATCACATTACTATGTGCCTAATCAATTTTTCATAACCTCATTATTACCTTGTAACAGGATAGAACATTTTCAGGTTGTAAGTTTTAAAACAAATGCGCAGAAATGAATATAAACTCAATATTTTATGTTCAGACGAAAGTTAGTAATATGCATTACATGCCATATTTTCAAATGCAATGATTGCAATTCTCGAATAGTTACTTCGATAATTATACAATATAGACTCTGTCAAAAAATGATGAAAATCGGATAAACGCCTTTGGAGATATAGCTGAATAAAAGTTTTGTGCGGAAATACTTTAGAGCGGCAGTGTAGTCTCTCACGATATCTGTATCTCATTTATTCTAGATGCAACGTGAGGATTTATAAGAAGCCAAGCCAAGGCACTTTATATGGCAAGTTAAAACTAACTTTTTGTATTATAACAAATTTTGTGGTATGGGAAAAATGATTTCTGATTTGTATGGCTAAAATGCTTAGCATTGATTAACATTTTCCTTTCAAAATGTCCTTGAAATAAATGCCCTTAAAATTCAAAATCTGGATCCAAGGTCAAGACGATTTTAGTCTGTACTTATAATTGGTAGGTGTGGTTTTGAACTTGACTACAACTTGACAGGTTATTCTTGAACTGATTGTCAATGCCATTGCTAACAATGATAGACATCACCACGTTGTGTTCATGATGACTGGTTTAGTGTGGAGGCCATCTAAAAGGAGTTTGAAATTGGTAATCATACATTCTCAATACTGTGCCATGACATTTTGATCAAATAATTCAAACCGATACCAAAATATGATTGAAACAGTTCTAAAGGTTTGCAAATAACTTTTTTTATCGTACTTAACAATATTTTTCAAAGTAGAAGTTGTTAAGTGTGTTCTTGCAAATGCTACCGCATTAGGGGTAGGCAATACTTCTGGTACACCGTACAGAAGTACAATAGAAAACGCGCTGGTCACTGATGTGTAAGTTGCTATTTAGGTATTCAAACAAGCTACAGAGTTGTTCATCACTAATCAACAACGATGCATCCGTGCGTCTGCATATTTTTTATCGCGCGAGGGTGTGATAAAAATACGCGGACGCATTGGATGCAGAGTTGTTGATTAGCGATGCACAACTATGTAGCATGTTTGAATACCTTTCAACAACGAAAATCTTCCTGAAAACGTATGAATTAAATTATAATTATTTTCAATTTAACAGATACTAATCTCAATAAAAATACTTTGAAGAATCTAAAACAAAATGCTACTTTTAAATGATTGTTGCTTTGTCATTTTCAACTGTTTCCAAGCGCCAGTCCTTGCACTTGCTCAAGTTCCAGACGCGCGATGATCAGTGTGACGACTTTTGTGTATAGCGTAAAGGCACTTCAGTAAACGCCGTGCCGTGCGTGACGCGCTAATTTGAATATCAACTGTGGATTCATCACGAATCAACAACGGTACGCGCATGTATACAGTGAGTTGTTGAAATCTTAGTTGTCACCACTATTATACCCTAAAGTATAACTCACCACTCCTCAACGCCGCTACAAAAATGATGCCTATCAAACCTATTGGTAATACCCTTGATCATAGGCACCTTGGCTACAGAGTTTTTTACTCCTGTAGCCAAGAACACCAGTACTAACCCTAAACTCACCGCAGCCCATCCCCAAATCATTGTATATATGCATCCTAATTACACTTTTGGAATAAAATTTACAGTCAATTGATCTTGTTCATGCATAAGGTCTAATAATTGTGTTGCACTCTACCAACAAAGTCCAGAATTTTTGATTCATGGCAACATAATTGCATTGGCAATTGTAATGTCCTTATTTCCCTTTAGGCTAATGAAACTCGATTACTGGTTTCCCGTCACCCTCCCGCGTTATGAAATTACCCCCGCGTTTTGTGAACCAGATTCAAGAAAAAATTCATTATTTGCTAAAAATTGTCTTTTCCTCAGTTTTGATTCAATGAATACATTGTTTGAGGTGCATAAAAATCATTATATTTGTTAGCAATTTCCATGAGGACAACATCAACTCAATATCCCAGTGTCCACAAAACATTTTTTATTCTGAAATGACCGCACAGAAAATAATGCGTTTTTTGTGATTAAATGGAAAATGGGAAGTAATGAATAATGAAAATGTTACCACATTACGATCAGAAAAAATGTTACGGGAAACCGGGAATCAAATTTCATTAGCCTTATTTGGTGTTCTCCATTTTTATCAAGCTGCTGAAGTAAAAACAAATCTGACTGACCAAATATCTCCAAAATGGCAACACAACAATTATTTTGTTGGCCTACTTCAAACAACAATTATTTTGTTGGCCTAATTCAAACAACAACTATTTCTTTGGCCTAATTCAAACAACAACTATTTCTTTGGCCTAATTCAAACAACAATTATTTCTTTGGCCTAATTTAAACATTAATTATTTTTTTGGCCTAATTCAAACAACAATTATTTCTTTGGCCTAATTCAAACCACTTGTCAACAAAATCATTATTTGATAAAAGTGCAAAACCTGCTGATTATAAGTTCTGAGCAAAAAAAGGTCTTTGCCACTCAACACAACATTATGATGACACTAGTTTTATTTCAGCTGGTTTCCAGATCTCTATTGCATCATATGATGACATCACTCCTAACGAAATTTGCAATTGCAACTATAGAGTATAGCAAGCTAGTAAATAAACTACAATGTCGCATAAGATCACAGTGGCTAAGATAAATGTAAAATGGAATGTCTGTATTTGCACAAGTTATGGTACCCGTGGATCTCACAATAGAAGCCACTGGGCTAGACTCGACTATTGTAATGTTGCTTTGACACAATCACCCCATCTACTTTACAACGAGACTGTTATCTTTCAATCAGTTTAGAATGCTAATTGGAATTGTTGCTCTAGAACATTACAATCGCTGCTCAATGGGTTTGAACTCCTGACTCTCTAGATGTCTAAAGAGATAAAACCACAAGATCATGCATGTTTCCTATATAGTTCCAACCATTGTTCCAGACAAGGATGAGACCTGATGACATGGGCTAATGGTGCACCATTGGCACAGATAAGATTTAGAAAAATCGGTGTCACACATTTTTGAAAATGTGTGAAAAGATGCTTTTTACAGTCAATTTTCAACCCCAACTGGTGATTTTTGACACAAGCACCTCTTCAACTTTTGTCAAAATTGGTAGAATTGATGCAGGTTAAACACCTTTCAGGGAACACTGGTTCAGACTAAAATTAATTATGTTAAGTCCCTCCTTAATTGTTATTTATTGCTAATGCAAATAAAACAATCACAGGCTGTATTCACACATATTAGTCATGACTATTCCTGTCTATACTTTGATCAACACTAAATAGGCGGGAATTATGAGGCTTTTCTTCATCCGCAAGTAAACATAATCCCAGTTACACTCGCGCCGTAGATACTGATGCGCGAGTCAGACGTGCAGCACGCGCTGCGTCTCCTGCAGTTGTGATAAGTCCTGCTACGTACGCGCTTATCTGTATCAATTCACGATGTGAAGAGGCCCGCCTATTTGGTGTTGATCAAAGTATAATTGGGTGTTAGTCGTGAGCAGCTCTTAAAGCAAGTCATCTTAGCAATTGCGTTCACAAAACAGCACACCTTGCGCGTGAACATTAATGGCTTGTGAGCAAGACACCCACACTGTGAGTGACTTGAAATCACTTTTAAGCATGAGTGACAAATTTCCTAATAAGCCTTTTTGAGGTATGGCTGACATTTCACACTCGACTAAACATCTTTTGTGTTTCCCGGGTTTTACCCAAACCAAAGTACGCCCTCTCCTATTGTTATCTTAATTTTACTCATTTGGAATAGCGTCCTCTCCTTTTGCGACGGCCATTCTTCTAAAAGGCTTATTGTGTTTACACTTGTAATTGGCTCGTGAGTGGCCCAAGAGCAGGTAAAATAGTCATGACTGAATGCTCATGTGTGAACATGCCCATATTTTGTCAAAAAAGCCGACTTACTTGAGGTGAGAGTGCTTGTAAGACTTCATCAAATTCATCATCTGGTAGTTTGATCAGCTCCGATCCAGTCACCTTGTTATGACCTATATGCAGGTTGTTTACACATAACTAAACAACAACAGGAAATCAGAGAAATACATGGTGGTTATTGACAAACTATAAAATTCACATTGAAAACACCTGTCATCAATTTTGTTATGAATAAAGTGTATATATGTGACCCATCATATCGAAAGGTACCTTAAGGTTGGTATAGTAATTTAAATTACAAGATACTTTGAAGCTGAGCATAGTCAAAAATCACGTCTAAGGTCGAATTTCTAATTTCAACAGAAACGTTACTTTTGTAGTGTATTCTATCATATTAATCAGGTTCAAACAATTAAAATACAAGAAAAATGTGTTGAAAACCATGATAAAAATCCTCTCTCCATTAAAGTTTTCCTAGTATATTTTCTCAGAACTATAGTTTTCCGAATCGGCCCGATGCCTTTTGCCAATTTGGATGTAACTTTGCAACCGAACATCCAATATCCAAAAGTAAGGTGTTATTTTCAAGCTTAAAACCTCAGCTTTTTGATGAGACCAAAAAATCAATTTTGATTTTGGGACCCTTAAGGTACCTTTCGATATGACAGGTCACATATGTGTCCTGGTTAAATTCAACTGAATCTCACAAAATACAACTCACCTCAGTCAAGAAACTACAATAAATGTCTAAATTGGAAAGTAATACGATAGGAAACTTTTTGCCCAGGCTGTAATCAGCATAATTAAACCTAAAACTTTCACTCAAAACTTTTTGAAGGAAAGTGGGAAAGCGGAATAGAAAACAAATAAAAAAAAACAAGCAAACATATGCAGCACATTTGCAAAGTCTGGACCATTAAGGCAAGACTTGGTTTCATGCTTTTTTATCTTATTCCATTTTTTTTTGGGGGGGGGGGGGAAGGGAGGGGGAACTCAGATAGATGTGCATATACAATGATACAAATGAGATATTTATGGGTTTTTTTTGTGTGCGTATATTGAAATTGTATTATGGCAAACCTTCTCAAATAGCGGCCTGCGGGCCAAATCCGGCCAACGGACTGCTATATTTGACACAACCGAAAAATATTCTTGAATTATTTATCCGATATCACTTGATATTCAGAATAATCCCTATTGATATGATATGCAGCATGTTTGGACCCTTGTAATAGTAACTTTGTGAGTTATTATTCTTGCACATGACATTGTAAAGAATATATATATCAAGGAGAATCTCTTTCTCATTTGAATCCAATTCTGAAAATAGTAAAACACATGCAAAAAAAAAAAAAACTTGCAAAGTCACATAATTTTAGCCACTTTTTATACACAACTATATTGTCTTTTAATTTGTTGTATAACTAAATCAATTTGTTCTTTGGGTGTCTAAAGCCTTTCATTCAAAATTACATATGGTGTAAGTGATGGAAAAACCTCAGTGCTTTTCTTTCGCACCTATGTTTTTGAACCCATCTAGATACCATTAAATTGGGTCCCGGACCAAATTCATGAAGATGTTCTAAATCTCTTCACTTCATCTGGCTCTTCTTGATTTTTATCACACCAATTTGGCCCTGGCAGGAAATTAATTGAGAACCCTTGTGTTATGGTTATCATAGCAGGGATGGTTAAGGGTGTCAACACATTATCTCATCATTGCTGATCTATCGTTAATGGTTAATGCCAAATGCTAGGATCCAATTCTGAACCCTTGTGATTGCAATGACTCTTAATTGTTAAAGACAGCAAGTTGGATTTACTATGATGTTTGCCAGGTTGGTGGTGACTGCAGGTACCCCGACATCAGATAAGCTCTTTCATTCAAACGGAATAAGGGGCATTTCCAGAATAGATGTGCCAACATGCTGCCTTAAACCACTTTCAATTACAACAGTTTTACTTCCACAAAGATGTGTAATTTTTAATAGAAACATCAATTGAAAAGACACTGTTGGCTCATTCCAGTGGAAACTGAACCTTTTTTTATTTCAAGCAAAAAATCAGCTTTTTTATTCAAGTTCAAGTTCAAGTTCAAGTTCAAGTTTATTTCAATATCATATCTACAAAAACAATCATATAAATAAACAATACAAAACAAACTTATAAAAACAAAACAATGATATTGTGGAGATAACAAAAGGCCAATCAGGCCCGAAAGGGTTATCCCCAAATAATTTGAGTAGGGCCTAAGTTACATAATGACAGTTTACAAAAAAAACAAAAAAAAAAACGTACAAAACACAAGACATGCCCAAAACAACCAAGCATTTTATGAAAATGTTCATTAATGAAATAAGAAATTAAGTGTACATTTCTAAAAGGTTTGTTTTTAACATCCTCTTGAACTCTTTTATACTTTTTGCTTGTTTTGATTTTTTGTCTAAAGAGTTCCATAGGACTGGACCAGATGTCCGAACTGATCGGTCGGAAAACATTTTCTTTGCATTGTGAATACTATAATTTTGGGCATTTCTTGTAGCGTAAGTGTGATTTCGACCACATAAACATGTTTTTCAGTCATACATTTGTTACTTGGTACGTAAGAAGTATTTTCCAATCAGAAATTGTAAAGTTTGTCTATCCGTGCATGAATGAGCACATGTTTTGTTTCAAAAATGTCACAAACGTTACCAAAAAGTTACACCAAAATGTCACAAACGTTACCAAACGTTACAACACAAAACAATGCATTAAAATAATTCCTGGCGATATAATGTTCTGTAATTTTTATGAAATATTTGTAAATATGTTTCCCATAATTGGTGTAAGGCGCAATAAAAACATCGTTGACACTTCAGAGAAATTGTACTTTGAAGCCATTAGGAGCAAAAAACCTTTTCCGTGCGCGGTCACAAACGTTACCGAACGTTACATGGACTTTACTCAGGATTTTGGCAATTGATTTAATTTTCAAACATCTACATGTCTTGACCCCACCAGTGAGCACCATTATCAACAACAAACTCGTTGCTAGGTTCTGTGGCCATTTAAAAGTGAAATTTTTCAATTTTTCGGTCACAAATGTTACTTTGGAATGAGCCTGTTTATGTTTCAATAGCATTGTATTGGCATCGCACAGGACTAAAAAGTGCTGAATTCATATTAATATAAAATCTCTTTCGGTAGTTGCCAGGAAAAGAAAGTTTGAAATCTTTCAATGGCCTTACAACGCTGTACCTAGCAATGCATTTTGGTATAGCTCAAAAAAGTTTGAAATCTTTCAACTGGCCTTGCAATGCTGTGCCTAGCGGCAATGCATTTTGGTATAGCTCAAAAAAAGTTTGACATCACAAGTGTATTTGCCTTGTATTATGAGTATAGATTCAGCTTTAAACTTCTCCCAAGATGGCTTCCCTTTCACAACATCTATAGGAATTAACTTAATCATCGTAATACAAAATAAACAGTTTAATTGACAATTGGATACCCATTGAGGAAACAGATCAAAGACTAAATAGGCCAGAGACAGCAATGTCAAAATTGTTGTACACGTTTTGACTTGAATATTTGGGTACAACGAAAGTATTCTTTCAATTGAGACATGCTAGTGGAGGAATGGAGGAAGACCGGAGTGCCCGGAGAAAAACCTACGGAAGCGAGTATGGACTGTAAACCAAATGCACATACAGCGCCGGGGCCAGGAAACGAACCCAAGACACCCGAAACTCATTGGTGCAAAGCGAGGGATTTACCGCTACGCTAACCCGCTTTGAAGATTGTTGATAGCTGAAAATAAACAAATCAAATGACCAGAATCTTTGTACAAAGGCCATTTAGACTGTAGTCATAATGATAACAATAAAAAAGCATCGTTCTGAGTGTAATCAAATGATGGCAGTCAATGGACATAAACCTAAGAATTTTTATTGTATTCTAAATTATTTTATTCTCATCACTATATAGTCCGACAGTCACTATACATGCTATGATATTTACCTTATTTGGGTCCATAATGGCAGTGTGCTACTTCATTCTTAACATCACCTAAAAATTAAGAAGTAAAATGTGAGAAATCAAAAGTAAAATGTGAGTATATGAAAGGGAATATCTATTAATTGTACCATGATTCTACCTACCTTCCTACCATTTCCTGTCTGGAAATCATAGAAACTAATCACTGTGATATTGAAACCAACTTTGTTATGTCTATTTACTAATTGAGCTCTACCAGTTATCTAACAACACTCATGATTGGTTAACAGTCATTTGCATAACCAATCAGAATAAGGCTTCAAATGTATATATTTGATATATATAAATATTATAAATTCAAATGTATATCTTTCGTAAAATCTATTATCAAATAAGGTTTTTAAAAGAATTCGAAATTTTACCAAAGTTTCTAATAAAACAACTGTGTCCTGGTTAAATTCAACTGAATCTCACAAAATACAACTCACCTCAGTCAAGAAACTACAATAAATGTCTAAATTGGAAAGTAATACGATAG
>JXSR01S029402.1:154542-166761 GCA_000969725.1 Ophiothrix spiculata
GAAAGCTCATAAACCTAATATGATTGCTTAACATGGACCAATCAGATGCTAGTATTTTTAAATTTTACCCAATAATCATTGAATAATCAGAGATCGCGATATTTTGAAATTCTGAAATTAGACGCCACACCCACCTTTTAAAATTCGGAACTGGGAAGCCTTTTTAAATTCAGAAATTGGAAATTCTCCTATAATTCAAATCATCCGATCAGTGTAACTACTAAACCTACTGCGCATGTTCAGCATGGACCAATCAGAAACCAGTATCTCTTAAAATTCTACCGCGCGCTCATTGACCCTATCAATGAACAGGAAAATTCAAATTCGGAAATTGGAAGCCATGCCCATTTCGGTGCCCCCTCATGTACCGCCTGTGCCCCCTCACAAAGGGGGGCGAAAAGCCCGGGGTATACTACTAACAAACTAACCATTTAGAATATTGCTAAGTCCTAGTTACTTGCTAATTTAGAATGGTTTTATGAAATTGGGCCCAGAGCGCTATTTTAGATCCTGCGTAAACCATGCACCCATGGATGTGTGTTTCAAACTGTGGATACAATTTCAGAGAGCACACATCGGAGAAATTTAAGTCTACTTAAAATGATAAAGCATATCTTTGAAAAAAAAAGGATAAACGGTCTTGTCTGTCTCTCTGTGATATTTTCATTACAAATATGAAACAAACATGTACTTGTAAGCTAGACGGCAAGTGTTTGTCTCGATTTCAGGAAGTATTTCAGGTGAGGATTTATAATATTTACAAGAGTGCAACGTCTGGAAATCATTGGTCCCCAAGGGATTATTATTGCCGGTTACAATTATTATACACTGGCAACCCAACTTTAAAGTTACAATTATCTGTGCCTATAGAGTGGTTGCAATACCACATCATAATTTGTTTGGTACTCCTATACCTCCACATAGATTGTTGAAAATGATATGGTGATCGACCCAATGAAAGCTTTCCCTAGTCGATACCATGATTATACCCGGTAGTAGGTCAATGAAGTACATAATGTTTTCAACGAACATACTATGTGGGGACAAACAAACCCAAACCCGCATGATTCAAACGGCTGCTTGACCACATTGGGACCTATGGCTAGACAAACTCTTGTCGAATGATCAAGGACGTGTTGCTCATTTGCTTGACTTTCTAAAATGTTTAATTGACTATTTATGGATTTAAAATATACATGGCAATGGTATTAAAATTGGAAAAAAGTCAGCCTTGATTATTGTACAATTTCAGTATAATTTTAAATTTCAGTATTCTCAGTTGACTCAAAAAATATAATACTGAGTATAAAATGAAAGGACCAAGGGGAAAAAATATATAGGGTTGACAAACATTTATAGTTGAGAACATCATTTCTAAATATGTTGAAGATGAAGCCCTTCCAGCCTCCACCCCATGATGTATCTCTCAACATGGTATAATATACTATGCATTTTTATTCAATTGAACATTTATGTGAGATATATGGGTGGCACAAGTACATGTAATTCAATTTTAATGTAATAAGACAAAAGAATAGTTCTTATAGACCATGACAGAAAATGTAGTCAAAAGCCATGAGGAACAGACAAAAATCCAAATAGCATTTATGGTTCAACTTTGAGTATTTTTCTTTTACTTTAGATTAATAGAGAAGCAATTTCAATCCAACTTGCTACAGATGATGGAATTGTCGAAATGATAATCAAGTGCTCACACATCATGACTGATCTTGTGACAATTAAGGAGGAACCTCATAGCTCTGACTGAGCAATCTATTTTCAACTGGCAATATTGAGCAAATCCACTAGCCAAGCCAAGTATCAGCTTGAACGGCTCGCGGCACACGCTGCTTGGTCACTGAATTATCGGGATAGGTCAGATGATGATTTTAGTCACAGGATTATTGGTGCGAAGGAACTGGACAAGTTCTAGAACCTCATTGAAAATGTATCAATCAAGTACAGTTTTATATAACAAAAATGAAGCTAAATGAGGTCAATCTATACAAGTTAAGAGTTTATCACTCAGTTACGGGTTATCTGACAAAAAAAAATGATATTAATATCTTAAAGGATTTAAATTCTTATATCTTGGAGTGATGTACATGACAGTCCTTAAAACAGGTTGTGACAAGACAAGAGCATCTGTTTATTCATATCTATAGTTTCCTTTTATATATCACTTGTGAAGTTTTGAGAAAAGTTGTCATTCAGATGAACACGTGGTAGAGCATGTGCGGTAGTCTTTTGGCACGCGATCAGAACACAGTACTGGAAAATCTTAAATTTTTTCTAGCAATCTAATTTTGATACTACCCATAAGTAAATTAATGTGTTGCTAATGCTATTTATACTTTAGATTTATATGAAAAATAAAGTTAACCCTTTGAACCCTGGCCATTCCATGCGTATCTGTTACTACAGCTGACCCGGGCCAACCCGAAAGTTAAAAAATACGATATAACCCCTAAACTTACTTTGATTTTGATTTCCCTTGCTTTATTTTTTCATTTTACAGTAGCCTGAATTGTTCCAATGACCAATGTTCACAAAAGAATACTATTTATGTCGACCAACATAATCGATATTTATGTTGTAGTCTATGGGAGAAGCCATATTTGTTGAAAATTGTGATCAAGTTACAAAAATATGAGGAATTTGTCACCTCTGAAGAGTAAATCAGAGCAAAATGACCCATCAACCATGGATTCAAAGCTCTATTGATGTCTTCCGATATAAATAAGACCATTGAAAATTGTAACTACCCATGCCTGTTGACAAACACATGAAGTTTCTGACACGTGATCAAAAAGCCGGTAAACCGGCTCATCGGGTATACGGTACATGTATAAGTGAGCCGGTATACCTGCTCGTCGGGTTCAAAGGGTTAAGATAAGATAAAAACAAGACTAACTGCACTTTAAAATACAGCAAATTTAGGGATTGTTCCACATCTGGACTAGCACTGTGTGAATGTGTAGTGACCCAATACTGAGTTATAGTTGTGCGCTAATATTACTACAATGCAATATGCATCTTACATTTTTCTGTCATTTTATGTGTACACAAGCAATTTTGTTGTAAAATGTCACTTTTCTTATGATTTATAATGCAAAATATCACATTAATACTGCTTTTATTAGTTTTTTCATCAATTTTTTTATCTTTTTGAGCTTTATAAAAATGCTGATGATCATGGCTAAAACCTTTAACTAGTCCAATAGTTGTAAAAATTAGTCAAAGGACCAGTCCCGTTGTCGGAGTAGGATTCCTTTCAAACAGAGACTGATAAAAATTAGAGAAATTAATATAACATATAAAACAAATGCTTGAGGAATTCATTAAATTATATAGGCCTATTCATTAATAATATTTTAGAATTCAATAATTAGTGGATGAAGATACAGAAACATGGCAACCAGTTTAAAAAGTGAATACAATTCTGCCTAATTGTTAACAGCTGAAGTAAGTGCTGCACTGAATCACCAAAATAGTATACCTCAAACCTAAATTGCTATAACCCTAAACCTAAACCTAAATTTTTTTGGATGGAACCTAAAGCTAACAGATGGTCTTATTTCAGTATTTGAACATGCTCAATGATGATTTATGGTAAGGATATCTATTTCTTGTGTTGAGATGTTGTCATATTCTATATACAACAAATACACAAAGCATCCACACTTTCATGATTATTAGCACATCGCAAATGTCCCCAAATATGAATCATTGATATATTCTACATGGCAAATGGAAATAACAGTTTCTACTCATAAAGACAAAATAGGCTTTATTGGGATTGATAACAGACTACAATATGGCTCATGGCTGGCTGGAAAACAGGAAGCATTGTTTCAACAACAGCTTTGATAAAGCTTTTTACAGTCTGTAACTAAAAAGTTGCCAAATTCAGCAGTCAATGATAAATTTATATAATTCTGTGATATCTTTGATTCCAAAGATAACCACTGAACAACATCAAAGTTCTCTGATGTTGTTCAGTGGTGTTCACTAACCTGTGCGTGATAACCGACAAGCAAAAGCAGAAGCAGAAGCACTAATATTAATTGAGCTATAGTAGATTTTCAAAAGAAGATTCCTAACTTAATCAACATTTTGACCTAGCTACCAGGATACCAATTTGTTTGGTTACTAACATCGATCGAACTGTTTCAGAACAATTTTTTCTTTCTTTCTTTCTTCCAATATTGTGCAACCTTGTATGCTTAAGGATATAACACACAGGTGGATTTTGAAGTCCAGAAATTGACCTAAACAGGGTTGGGAACAGTCAGGGTAAAATACCCTACTCTTTACGATACTGGCTGCGATTACATGTACAGATTTGACTCTTCTGTACATGGGACCAACGGCTTTAAGTCCCCCTCCGAATGAGTTATCATCAATTTCTATCGGTCTTTTGTAAGGAATGATACATATGTAAAGCCTAAAAAGATCTACAGTTCAAGAGCAATGAAGTGGCTGGATGAAGCCACATCTAGCATCACTGACAATTTCCCTTATTATATGCAATTGAGCTGGACTGCTCGATCCAGTAGCCAGATGGATTCAGCCTTTCTCCCAAATCTTCGCAGTAGAAACTGCCAGCTCTGCACAATTTGGAGTAGCTATCAATTTTTAAAATGTGTAATCCAACTGTTGCTGACATGTTGTTGTCGTGACAAAACTGACAAGTTTTAAGATTTATTGGCTAGGCACGCTTTTTGAAGAACTTTTTGCGCAAGACAAGGTTGAAATTGTGATATTTTGATGATCACAACAGAAGTATGAAGATATTCACTATGAATAGCATGAAAGTTGCAAAATGTATTGAACAGTTTGAATCAGGTTATTTTCACATGCATACATTAAAGTTCACTTGAAGAACAGCCAACAAGGCACTTGATTCATTGTAAGCACAGGCATATATGCAATCCAACTCTGCCTCTGGCCTTTACTTAAACAGATAGGTCTATTGTTTGATCCAACTTATTGTACAGCCCTTCGGGTAAGCCCTGTAATCCTTTCAGAAAAAATATGAATTTGCTACATTAAATAGATACCAAGAAGCCATTAGATTATCATTAAAGTTGATCTTTATGAGTGCTTCGTGATTATCATTTCCAGAACATGATTACCATCAACAGGACTATTTGGGTGCAAGTTATTGTCCCATTTTTGTTCAATTTCCTCATGCTTTTTTTAATATTTTGGTTTCCCCAGCTATCATTTTGCTTATTTCCCTTTGTTTTTTCTCCATTTTTTGCTCCTCTTAATTTCCCAAGGAAAATTTAACAGTACAAGCTTACGAATAGTACTTTATCCTTACCTACACCCAGCTGTGCATTAAACCATTGATACACCTTTTTGTAACCTTCAGATGTTGGGTTGAAAACAATGGAAAGGAACGTTTTATGTCATAGTCTGCAATTATCAACATTATTTACAAACCTTTATTGCAGACTCCATAACACTCTTTCAACTTTTACTAACCTGTATGTGATGGCTCACCCCAAAAGGGGGACGTTGCAGATGATATCAATTTTGATTTTATCATTTCATCTAGCGCAGCATTTTCTAAGCTTTAAAATGACATTCTTACTTGTTGAAATTGATCAAGGCGATCAAATTTTACAACAGAAAACCTGCTGGAAATTCTTCTTAATTTTTTTGCTGCCTGTTTTCACCAGTTTCTTGAAAAGTGTTCTGTCGCAAAGTCCCCTTTTTCGGGTTGAGCCATCATATATGAACAATCCCTCTCTAGAGGTGACCTCATGGACAAGATGGTAATATAACAATGACTAAGACCAACTCATCAAAGTTCTCTGATGTTGACTTAATCACCCTTCTTATCCCAAACTCTTGGTCTTTATCCACAATGATTCACATGATGTATACAACAACTTTGACTAGTAACTTGACTTGCCCAACAACTTATCAATGTCAGCCGATGATAAAATGAAGGATTTTCATTCTGAAAAACTTCCTATAGATTAGCTATGTCTGTTTATCTGTAAGCTTACAGCAAGTGTACTTACCAAACTAGGAATAGTACGGTTTACAAATCTTCAGATTTGAACAAAATGTAGAAAATTGAAAATCCAAGATATTCCTTCAAATAAAAATCCACAGAAAAGAAGACACTACATTCTGTTCATTGCAAAGCCTGTTGGTGATAGAGAGAGAAAAAAAAGAGGAAAATGTCACACACAGTAAAATAATTGCTGATAATTCCACAGTTGAAAACTAGGGATTTCCCAAAAAGATTTTGGCAACTTAACTTGCTTCTTTCCGAGGCCTATCAACGGGATATGACAGTGACCATTAACGATCATGGTCTAGCTAGCGGAATTATGACTCATTAATCAAATTCAATGCCAAACAAACTTGATGACTTCAAGACTATTTCATAACAGTGCAAAATATACATAGGGCCCCATTTTGTCAAAATTATATTAACTGACTCCATGTGCAATGTACTATGCATAATGAAAAGCAATGAAAGATGAAATATTAATAATTTCCTGTGTGATCGTGTACTTCCACATTTAACACGTTGATGGGTGGGTGAGCAAACTGGAAATGGCAAATATTTAAGGAAATCATACAGATCTGAGTTGAAGTTAAAGAAAAAGGTATTAATTCAATAAAAAGTCAAACACAACCGTTCTCTGCCATAGTGTTAGTCTTGTTTCAGCTAACGGGTAATTTTGAAAAATTCACTTCAGGGCCGTAATCAAACATTTTGGTTGCTTGTCTTCCAAACCTCCAAATGGGCCTAAAAAATTGTTTGATTGGCGTAACATAGAAAAATAAATAGGGTAGGTAGGTTGGAATTTTTTTTTTAATTTAAAAAAAATATATATATTTCACATACAAGGACACAAAGTATACGACACTTATACAAAAACATCTTCACTTTTTCTGTAACACATCTTTTATTTGTCATTTTGAATGTCCTGCAAGCCATATCCCAGGCCCTCATGTATTGATTCCCATCAAATTTGGGATTTGGAGGTTTTTTACCATGCTCAAAAAAATAAAAATATCTAGGGTCGGCAGTAAAAATAGGGTTTGTCGGGTTACACCAATCAAACAATTTTTTTAGGCCTTGGTCAATATACCAACAAGATATTGGAAAAATAAAAGAAAAAGCAAGTATATTTTATTTTACTTTATGGAAATAGACTCATGGTAATGGTATAGGGTAATATTCATCGATATGTGCTTATAACATTCAAAAACTAAAATACACATGCATAAAGGAGAGAGGAGATCTTTCATCCAAATACCATATGAATGCTGATATTCAAAGAAATTTTGTAGAAGGTAAATAGTATTAATTGAAGCAAAAGCTTTTGAAGGGCATATGGATAATTTATTGGTGGTGCAAAAGTAGTGGGGGTGTTCCTAATTCTAATGCATGAACTTGAACAAAATTGTGTTTGGAGAAATTTTTTGTGAATGTCGTCCTCCTGTCCTTGTTCTGAAATTGGCATTTAAGCCCCATTACAGATCATACCGCATCCAAGAATGCAATTTCTAAATTATTTTCCTAAAACAACCCAAAACAACAAATTAGGCATTTGCATAAAAAAAATCATGATGTGAAAATAAGCTGCTACTCAGAGTTTCGCAACATGGCATTCTTCAGGTAACAGATGCTCTCAGGCAAATGTTTGTACAAATTGTCTATCATTTAAGTACATTAAGTATTTACTTACATACAGTCAAACATTATATAGTTCTTCTTGTGCTGTAAGATATAAGTTCCTTGATTAACCACCAGTACATTGATAATCGCCCTTCAAAATGGGAGTGAATTCGGTTCCTTTATATCAACTTCCAGCATAAATGATCCAACGCACACCATGAATACCAGTATCCTGTCGAGATATAAAGTCATAAGATAAAATTGATCAAATGCTGGTTTACTTTATATATATCCTTCTCTACGATGCCATTCTGTGCACAATTAACTTCCTTAATCCATGTTTATATTTTCAATTTCACCAAAAAAAATCTCAACAATACTTGCTTTGCTAGTATTCCTGATCATATACACAACTACAAGTAGTAGAACACAGTGCTTACTAATACTTCCAAATAGTTAATAGATTGATTTTGAAACAAGTCAATTTCCTAAATTACTTCCCTTCCAAGTGTTAAGAGAGGGGCACTCTGACACTAACAAATTAAGTCTAATCTGTGAATCTATTTACTGACATGAAGATCTTTGCACGTTTAAAACTACAGAAACCCAAAAGTGACTCAATTTTTTTGCAGTTTTTATAACTAAATTACGTGGAAAATAAATTGTATGGAAAATGTGATTGTTTAAAAGTGCCCATTTTTAAAACCAATCATATTTAAATAAAAGTTAGAGGTAAACATGGTATGGTCTGGTAATAATTCTGACAGTTCAAAAATCTTCAAGAGTAGAGACTGCACTACTCACTGTTAATGGTAGTAAGCTCTAGGTTTCAGTTGGGTGCGAAGATGGGACTGTCAATTTTGACGATCACGATAAGGCAAAAAAAAGTTGTTGACTTGCCCTTTGAGACCGACCCAAAATTTGCAAAATTTAGGGTTGCTTTTTTAGTTATTTTTTTAAATTTTTTGGTGAACTTTTTCTTATTTCAACAGCGAATTTCGTAGAAATAACATGATATTTGGGTTGAGTTTACAACAATATTAACAAAATGTTATATCTTTGCATGAAACAAACATAAATCTTGAATAAATAAAGCATGTAACATTTATATAAACTATTTTACACAGTTTTTCTTGGTCCATTTTTGGAAAAAAAAAGTTTAAAAAAAAAAAATATCCGACCGACCGACCCACATTTTCACCACTAAAGGGCAAGTCAACAACTTTTTTTGGCCTAAGCATACCTCAGGAGACAAAAATGTTCCCAATGTTTTACTTTAACAAGTGTTATCTGTACCATTTAATATGACATTTTTAATCAAGTAAATTTAATTGCACATTAAAAGTGTATTTGGCGATAGGTGTCACACATTTTTTAATAGGATTTGCATAGGTTTGGGCAATTAGTCTTTCCAATTAAGCACTATAATTTATGGCTTCCATTAAAATAATAAAATGTAGTATAATGGTGATCATATAACAAGTTCTTATAAATAACAATTAACAATTGGATATGCCAGTACAAGAAAACCCCACCTCCAATAACTCCCTTCTGTAAAAATAAAAATGCAAACAAATCTCTGAAAATGCTTTCAAATCACTTAAAAGCATTTCCATGTCTATATCCCAATCATAGTGTCACATTTGACCTTGTAGTTGACTTTTTTTAGACATTGTTAGATAATTGTTATAGTATATAGTTGCTATATTTAAACAGCCAGTACAAGAAAACCCTAACTCCAGATCACAAAAATTAAAGATTTAATTTATCACAGAATAGTAAAAATCATACAATACATAACTTATGGTACGTGAAAATAAAAAAGAGAGAAAGAGCTTCAACATCAAACCACACATAATCTTAGTAGTAATACCTTTATATGTACATATCTTTTGATGAGCTCATATAATTTTATCCTGAGATGCTGATTATGTTATATGCACCTTTACTGATGATTGGCAGTAGCATACATCTGATTATGCACCCATGATTTTCCATCCAAAACTGACCTATAAAAACACAGATTTCAAAAAACAGATTTCAAATAAACTTTTTTTAGTCATTTTCACTTGTTTCAGTTGTATCAAATAATAAAATAAACTTTTTTTAGTCATTTTCACTTGTCTCAATTGTATCAGATAATGCCATCAGAACAGGAACTTGCGTCAAGATGAAACCTGCGGTAACAGACATTACAATCACAAAATGTCTGACAGATATTTGATCACTTCTGCAACAGACGCAAAAGATGTGTCACCAAATTTACTGTTTAGTTCATTGTGCTAAAAAATTCTAAAACGAAGTGTTAAAAATATCTTTTACACTGGTAACATGGGGGGGGGGGGGGGGCAGCACTAACATTATGGTTGCACAGGATGTGCCTTCCGATAGACCCCTTTTTCAACCTGCCTGTGCCTATTTTTATTCTGGTTTTAAACGAAAAATACTCAAATGACCCCTTTTTATTTGTTCAGATACTCAATGACCCCCTTCCCTCCACCCCTAAATTTCTGCTTATTCAACATTTTTAATGGAATTTTAACAAACACTTTCTTATTTTACTCGCTTCATGCACTCCCCCCACCCCATTTTTTTCAATTTCATTGCTGTTAGCAAACCATTTTTAGTTTTAATTTAATTTGTTTGCCTCAATGACCCCGTTTTCAACAAATAATGATGCGTCGGCGTATATTTATCACGCTCGGGTGGCTAAAGCTACCCTCGCGCGATAAAAATACGCGGACGCATGGTTGTTGATTGGCGATGAACAACTCTGTAGCGTGTTTGAATACCTAAATTAACTCTCATGAAAGGGTTTCTTTAGAGATATGAATGTTTTCACCAAAGTAAAACATTTGTGGCAGTTGTTTCCTGTCAGCTACACATCTACATTTGCAGTGAAAGAAAAACTGGTTGGAATGGATGCATTCTTTGACTCCATTCAACTGTTTACAGGAGTAGTAATTGTAGCAATTGATATGTTCACACTGATAGAATAAGAAAATTAACCCATCTTCCCCCTCCACTCCACCCCTATGCACTTTTTTCCTCCATTGTAGCTATATGCTTTTGTTCTATGCATTGTTGATAAAGAACTACGAGAACTGATATTAATAAAAAGGCAACTTATTCAATTACTTTTTACCAATTCCACAAACTTAAAGTTCATTGATAATTTTTTTCTGATTTCTTTCATGACAGTGGAGTGAAGTTTAAAAACAAACCAACCAATTGAATACGCCAGAGTAAGAAAACCCTAACTCCAATAGCTCCCTTCTGTTAATTATATCTATAAAATATAGATGCATACAAATCTCTGAAAATGCTTTCACATAACCTAAAATAGCATTTCCATGTCAATATCTAATGTCACATTTTACTTTGAAGTTGACTTTTTTAGACATTGTTAGATAATTGTTATAGTACTTAGCTGCTGTGTTAAAACAGTCATTACAAGAAAACCCTAACTCCATGAGCTCCCCTCTGCAATTATATACTAGAAAAAGTATCTAACAATGTCTAAAAAGTCAACTACAAGGTCAAATGTGACACTATGATTGGGATATAGACATGGTAATGCTTTTTAGTGATTTGAAAGCATTTTCAGAGATTTGTATGCATTTATATTTTACAGAACTTAACAGAAGGGAGCTATTGGAGTTGGGGTTTTCTTATTCTGGCGTATTCAATTGATGTCAGTCATTCAATAATAAACCCCCTTGAAGAAATCACGACTGCAAGAAACAATTCTCATGAAAATTAAGAAATAAATAACAAGATGCTATCATCGATCACTGGCACAGTACTGACAGGAATGGGTGGGATCCATGGGTAGGATATGGAGTAACACCCCGGCCTTCCTGTACAAGTGCTAGACGTATCTTGATTTAGGGGTCAGAGAGCCTTTCTTTAATTCCTTCTTTTTATGTAGCTTGAATGGCAAACTAAACAGTAAACATACACACTACATTCAAATTCAATACACAAGTATCTGCTGGATTTTTGAGGTCAGCTCAAGGACATTTTATAGGGGAATCTGGAATCGCCGCCATCTTGCGTCGCTCATGGAGCATAGTTATTGTACCTCCAGATATATTTGGAGTTTGGTCTGATATCAAGGCAGATCACATAAATCTTCACTTGACGCAAATACAACGTGTGCATTTTGTTTCATGCGCAAACCGTGTCTGCGTTTCAAGTAGGTGTATTGCGACTTGCTCTGAGTCAAAGCATGCCAATTTTCCGGCTAATCCGTTCAGAGACTCTCGAAGTGTGAGACGTTAAATGCCGGAGGTACAATAACTCACCCTTTATGAGCGACAATCCAAGATGGCCGCAATCCCATAGGATTTACACGGCAGTCAAATCAAAATGATCACATTTCCCTATATAATTTCCCTTTGCACCCAATCATTGATTGGAAACGGTGTAACCTGGGGGGGGTACTTGAAAATTTTTGGTTGGTATGTGAGATCCGTGATATCGAACATAGGGTCTTGCAGAACGGATTTTGTTCAAAAAGAGGGTCTATGGAACTGATTTTTTCCCGAATTGAGGTCTCAGGA
>JXSR01S029403.1:0-23708 GCA_000969725.1 Ophiothrix spiculata
GGTACAAAAATGTTCGCTTGCCAGCATTGACATTAAAGGATGGAATAACAAGACTATTGGATGCTTGATTACAAGTTTTATGTGAGTGAACACTTCAAGTATAAGTAAACTAACATGAGAGATAAGATGGGGCTTCATTTGAAAGATTTGAAAGACATTTGAAAATCAAAAGAAGAAGTTTAGAGAAGACATCAAATGATCAATTGAAGTATTCTACTTTGTGGTGATCTGGTCAGGATACAGTCTTGTGTATCAGATGTATTATGCAATATGTGGAAGTTATCTATTAAGAGAAGCTCAAAAGTCAGCAAGGAGCAAATAAAATGTGATTAGTTAAAAATCTTATAATCAACCCAATAATATGAGCAATTATGTATCTGATTAACCAACAGGAGGCAGGATAGCACCAACAATATCAGTAACACATTTCTAAGTTAAAAGAATACACAAAAGGATTAACTATGATACAGTTTTAGCATAATATTATGATATATAGATCGTCATGTGAGTGCGAGAAAGTTGTATCTGCAATGGCTGCCTTAAGTTATAATTTTGACACCTAGTCACTGTAAGAATGTGAAAAATCTCCCAAAATGTCCTTGCCATATATGTCAGCGACTCTGAAATGGTTCTTCAGGTGACACCGTCACTTGAAGAACCATTTCAAGAGCTACTGACCCAAGACTTGAGATTATACAGTGTGCAATCTAAATTAATGGCGAATGGCAGCTATTGCATATACACTTTACTTGGACTCCCATGACGAAATATGAATTTCCATAGATATGACAGAAACAATCTGTGGAATTAGAATAACAAGAACAATGAAAACAATATCACTGACATCAATTCCACAGTGATGCTTCAGGCATTGGGCCAAGTCTTCTTAAATTCCCATTGCATGGCCTTAACACAATTACTTAGTCTGTGGATCCTTTGCATCTTTATGTCTGTTCACTTCTATTATGTCTATGTTTTAAACATCTCAATTTATTGCTATGTTCTTAAAGATGGAAGAAAACATGAGTAGGAAATCTGTTTTTAACTAGTCACAACAAATCAAGGTTCCAAGATGTATAAGAAAAACAGTAAATGAGAGAAATTATCACATAAAGTAATGTAGGCATAAGCGGAAACAGTAACTAAAGGACCCCCCCCCCTCCTTCTCCTTCAATCTAGATATATTTAGCCCTCAAATGTTTGGAGATCAATGTTCTACAGATTTTAAAAATCCACAATAAGCAGCAGAAACAGGTGTGCACTTTTATTGCTGACTTTGAATGCAACTGGAGAAGACTGAAGTGTTTACCCATTTGAAATTACATTAGTAAACCCCGTCTCTTATGATCAACAAACATCAACACCTTGGTAAAGATACTGAAATTGTAGCCTCACTAATACAACAGCTAAAGATACTGAAATTGTAGCCTCACTAATACAACAGCTAAAGATACTGACATTGTAGCCTCACTAATACAACAGCTAAAGGACATTGTAGCCTCACTAATACAACAGCTAAAGGTACTGACATTGTAGCCTCACTAATACAACAGCTAAAGATACTGACATTGTAGCCTCACTAATACAAAAGCTAAAGATACTGACATTGTAGCCTCACTAATACAACAGCTAAAGATACTAACATTGTAGCCTCACTAATACAACAGCTAAAGATACTGACATTGTAGCCTCACCAATACAACAGCTAAAGATACTGACATTGTAGCCTCACTAATACAACAGCTAAAGATACTGACATTGTAGCCTCACTAATACAACAGCTAAAGGTACTGACATTGTAGCCTCACTAATACAACAGCTAAAGATACTGACATTGTAGCCTCACTAATACAACAGCTAAAGATACTGACATTGTAGCCTCACTTATACAACAGCTAAAGATACTGACATTGTAGCCTCACTAATACAACAGCTAAAGATACTGACATTGTAGCCTCACTAATACAACAGCTAAAGATACTGAAATTGTAGCCTCACTAATACAACAGCTAAAGATACTGAAATTGTAGCCTCACTAATACAACAGCAGATAAGGCTACATTATGGGCTGGAATTTAAGAGAATTAATGAGGTGTCAAACACTTTCATCTGTACTCTAACTTATGCTGCTTTCATACTTATTGTTGCTTTGCAGCTTTGTAGCTCTGACACTTGATTCATTTCACACTTTTGTAGCTTTGCAGTTTTGTCGCTTTGCAGCTTTGCTGCTTCATGTTGCCCTGAAAGTTGAATTCATTTCAGCTTGAAAAATCTTGCCGTGCGGCAAAATTTTACCGATATCGATTATCTCAGCGAAAGGCTGCGACAATCAGAAGCGGCAAATTTTTGAAAAAATATATGTCACACAGCAACAAAGCTAAACCAGAGAGCCGTTGGCTCAGTAACCCATGCACTAAAGCCAGTTAGCAAAAAAATTGACTTCAAAGAAGCATTTTTTGAACACCCCATAGGAGTGCCCCCTGACTGACAGCCCTCCGGACCCCTGTCACAGGACAGGGATACGGCCAGAACCACATGATACCACACAGACCCGGGCTCCGTTCTTAACGTCCACGGCCGGCCCAGCTCCCCATGAGGAAGCTGTGGTTTACAGCCATATGACCACTGGGTGGACGCGGATGTCAACTTGATGACACGAAGGGGGGACCATGTGGGTCCGTTGGTTAATATCATGGCGAGGCCCTCGGGGGAGCATAGTGACTGATACTCCCCCGTCTGCGACTCGAGTGTTGCGTCCCACCGATCGGTAGTCACAGGGACTGAACTCGTGAAGCGTGGCCGCACCATGTTCAGAATGAATTCTGGATGTACTTAAAAATGTATGCATTGTATATCCGCAATTTAATTATTTGACCTATGACCTTTGACCTTTGGGGTCAAGGGTACCATAAATATTTTCAGTATAATTTTATCAATATATCTATGCTGTAAGTACCATAAAGGTAGCACCTTCCTATGGCCGCATACTGATTTTTAATTATTTTTTTAAATAATTTGACCTTTGACCTGTGAACTTTGACCTTTAGGGTCAAGGGTACCAAAAATTTGTTTGGTATATTTTTATCAATCTATCTATGCAAGAACCATAATGCCAGCAACTTCCTATGGTCAGATACTGATTTTTGATCATTTTTTTAATAATTTGACCTTTCTTGACCCCAATGACCACCTGGAAGACCTCCGATCAAAAATTCCTGAACACCCGAAGGTAGCCTCTCCCAAGGATGCCTCCACCAAGTTTTGTCGAAATCAGTAGAAATCTGTAGACGAAGAAGCGTTTTAAAGAATTTTGGAAAGCGCCCTTGTTTGACCTCGGGTCGCAAATTCGTGAACAACCCCATAGCCCCTTTACCCGAGGATCATCCTGTGCGAGTTTCACAAAAATCCGTCGAAGCATATACGAGAAGAAGCATATTTACTAATGTTGGACGATAGACTGATAGACAGATCATGGTTCTATAAACCCAGGCACTACGTGCATGGGTTTAAAACTACACAAGTATGAAAGCAGCATTAGACTACACTGCTAGGAGAAATAATCAGAACTCATTGGAGCTTGTTCTTTGGATGCTTGCAGATGAGCAATACAGAGCAGACCATGGAAAGGAAACCAGAAAGGCAGGAGTGAATTCACTTTCTTGAGATACGTCCAATACCTTTTTGAGGGATTGAATTACCCCAGTTTAATATTGAGACATACAGCACCACAAATGCTGTTTTTAAAATTTAGAACATTCTAATATGAACTACCCCAGGATTATTATGGCAAAAGAAAGCTTATATTATCACTTTCTCATCAACTGACAAATGATGAGAAATCTCACCTGGAATCAAACCAGGTTTCAAAGGACAATATGGCTAATTTATACTACCTCATTACTAAAAGTATATCTCTGTACTAGAATGACTTACATTGCATTAAGCTAGAAGCAATACATTCTGCAGTAAATGTTTGGATTTGAGGTCACTAGTCCAGTAATTATTTACAAATGTCATGATTCATTGTCACATGCAATTATGCTGAAGGATTCCCCCAGAGACGCTTGCTGTTATCCTTTGTCTACTGCCATTAAATGATCCTTGTCAATACAATGCATGCATGGCACCAGCATCTTGTACATCCTGATGTTTTGAAACGCTATGTGATTGCCAACAACATGATTAAGACATCAACTCCTGGCAAAACTAGCCAGAGGTGGTGCTAAACTTGAAATGATGACATCAAATAATACGAGAAATAAAACTTATGCTCCTGGTGCAACCTAGTTGATAGGGGTGTGGTTGACCTTGAAATGATAAATGGCATTACATAATACAGTATAATAACAACCGATGCTCTTGGCAAACCATTTGGAGGTGTTAATAACCTTCAAATGCTACATGACATCAAACAATACAAAAAAGAATTGAATGGTGACTCCGTAAAAATCAGCCAGCAGCACCGGTGTCCTCGGAATGATGATATCAAACAACATGACAAATGTATCAATTGATGGTCCTGGGAAACAAGCTGGAGGCGCTGCTGACCTTGATCCAGAATGCTCAGACATGATGTTACTGATAACATCATTATCATGTGAGGTGTTAATGTCAGTCACCCCTACTGAGCTGAGCTGATACTCTTGTTGTTATGCTGGATTACAATCATTCAATATTTCAATCAACATTCACAATCACTCAACAATATTCTACCCAAATCTTTCTTTATATTCGTATAAAAACAGTACAGTGATATATCATCAGCTAACTTTCTCACTTCAAATTAGCATGCCATGCTCATGTTGAAAAGAGAGACAACTGTCTTTTTCTTTCCCGAGGCTGCTACAATAGGCTTAGTTACTGTAATTTATTAACAGAAGTAGAATTTTGGGATTTTGAAGATAGGGAGGGTCTTTTGATTTTTGTCTATTCAGTTTAAATGAACAATTTGGCGATTTATGAGACCTCTAACTATACTCTGTAAATCCTGAAGTATGCAACAAGCAGCCGATTAGCAAGCATAAACCAATATGACCTCACATGGAAATATTTTCCGAATCGTAAAAACATACCAAATCCTGCTGAATATTCAAATGAACTTATGATCAAGGTTTGTCCATGTGGTAGCAACCAAATTAGCCAAAAATAATACCAAAATCATGAACCATTCATGTACAAAAATAGTAATACGCAGTGATTCCTAATCTCTTAAACAATACAAAACCACCAGCTCACAATGTTGTAGAATACAAGGGATATGCTATGGATCTCGTAACAGAGTCTGATTGCTTGTTGCATACTTCAAGGTTTATAGAGTATAGATCCTTCTGGATTTACATGGGGGAGTCTTTGCAAGAATGGACTCGTGGACTCACATCTAATTCTAGCCCTATTTAATCAATTATAAATCATTGTACCTACCTGTAAAACTATTGCCCTTTCCAGTAAGTGGCATTTTGAAAAGTTGAGCTGATTTATCTGCCATTGCACATGCTAAATACTGACCATCATCTGATGACAAAAATAGAAAACAATTACGACAAATTTTATTTTTAGAAACATACTGATCTTTTTAACAAAATTAATAAGTGATTTCAGAGGGAACAATTTTTGCTGACTTGATAGACTATGTAGCAGCATTATACTATAATTGATATAGATATTTCTGGCATTTAGAAGTTCCCCAAGGATCAATTATAGGACCATTCCTTTTTTCTCCTTTATATAAATGACCTAAAATTTCAAATTTGTTGATTGTACCTATACAACCACAGGTACTGTTGCAGCCTCCAAGTTACTAGGATTTTGAAGTTGATTACCAGTAACAAACGTTTAACGTTTTTCCAGCTCGACTTAGGGCAAAAAAATAGGTGTAGAATTTTTAATTATATGACTAATTCTTCAAAATTCAGTGTAACAATGATAAAACATTCACATTCGTGACTGTGCAGTAATTTTTACCCAACCTTGCTTGGTGTTACACAAATTGATCAAAATGTTGGCTAGTTCACTTGCAAACATGTTCAGAAATAAATTATGGCTGTGTTTACATTGAATGTACATTTATCTATAGATATGGAGGCTGTCTGCATACAAACCACCATGGTCAGGATCAGATCAGAGTCTCTACAGGATAATAGGCAGTTCAGATCCTCTATAACTTTGACACCATCAAGACTCGAATATGAAACTGTCTTCAATTAAAGACAATCGGGGTGTTAATTTTCACCAACAGGTGGCGGCGTTACAGAATCAGTTGTTGGTCAGTGGCAGGAAGATTTTAACAAAAACGCGCGGGTGGTATCCGAGAGAAAGATTTGCGCCTAATACACAAAGCGCAACACGCACACTAGTTTTTTACGCATTGTCTTCCCGGTAAGCATCGAGAATAGCGCGAAATAGTGATGAGTTGCTATGAGTGCTCCCGAGCCAACGGGTCTTCAGTGATTTAACTTTTACGTGTGCTTTCCTATACTACAAAATGCTGATTTTTCACTTATTTGCTACCTGTAGAATTTTTAAATATTTGGCTAGTCAATTGTGGATGTCAAATCAAGAAAAAAAATATGGGGTCACCGACTGTTTTAAAGATAGCGTAAGAAGAAATTAAATGGGGTAAAATCTAAAAAACAATTTTCATTACCGGAAATGTCGAAATTCGGTTGTATAACATTGAACAGAGAACAAGGTAATTACACCAAGTAATCTAACGCTCGAGTTTTCAAGTTAACGTTCATTAAAAGAAAAATGATGTCATAGCATGCTTAGATGGTCAGTTTTATTTTGATTGCTGAATTTTGAAGTTTAGCCCCTTATCTATTAACTGACAAAAAATAAACAAAATATATAGGTAGGAACTTATCACCGCGATCGTCCTTAAAACAAGGTCTGAATCAACCAAGATGAGTCACTGCACACAAGTTTAAAATCAAATGAAAATGGCTGTGTGAATGCCTACTGGTGGCCATTTAATGTCTTTATTTCATATACTTGAGTTATTGGAAAAGTATATAAATTAAAACAGAAAATGATACAACACTGTGCTAAGGAAAATCAAATCTATGTATTTAATGTACAATTCCATAAGACAAAATCAGACACAATATCACAAATGCATCATATGTAAACACAGTTATGCTTGCAATGTTGCATGGCCTAAGGTATCTAAAGTTAGCTGCCATATTAGAGTTTATATAGTTGGTACAGTAACTGGTTTTACATCCAGAAACAAAGGCATCTAGGCATTATCCAGCCTATGATGGACCAAATTGATATATTTACCCTAATATAGATAAAGTGGCAGCCACCACTGACTAATTTAATTCTAGAACTGCTCAGTCCTGTCCACATATTACTATTTACTGGATTAACAAAGTAAGTAACTTACCATAAGGCCAAAAAAATTGTTTGTTTGCCCTCCAGTGGGAAAATTAATATTTTGGGTCGTTCGGTCGGATGATCCTTTTTTTTTACTCTTCACATATATTTTAAAGAATGACGTCACTCCATGGATTTTATCGCGAGTACCAAGCAATGCAGGGCTTAATCAAATATTGTGGGTCATTATTTAGAGGAAATATGTATTTTATACTACTAAATGTGACTTTACACTGCTAAATTTTACATTTTACATTGAAAATATTGAGTTTTCATATTTTACGTGTTTGAAGGGGAAAAAAACAAAACTAAAATACCCGACCCAAATTTTTGGCATTTTAGGGTCGGTTGCAGAGGGCAAACAAACAATTTTTTTAGGCCTAACCTGCAGTACACATCTTCAATGATATTTGCTGAGACCATTCATCCATTATCAAAGCAATAGTGAAATCAGGTAAGCAGAGCCATTGGCAATTTTCTATCGGAATTGACACCAAAAATAAATGAATAAAATAAAATAAATAAACAATCCCTTTAAACCAAACCATAGAAGTTGTAATTTACCTGAGAATCTGATGGCACACACAGGAGAGCTTTGCTCTACTACATTGAGTTTGGTCTTCACTGTTGTAGGAGGCTCGGCATCAACAGGATACTCTTTTAATAATGATCTGTAAAAACAAAAGCAAATAAGAAAGGAAAATTAAAAAAAAAAAACAATGAAAAAATAGCGTCATAGAATTTAAAGGAGCAGTATTATTTTCAATTATCTAGCCCTTTAGATCAATTATTACAGGGTAGCAAATATCATTCATTACATGGATAATAATTATCTGCAATCAAGCATAAATACACCTGAAAATGATCAGGGCCTATAATTCAAAGGACTGTCAAACATTTCACTCCAGGTAAATCTCCTGATTGGGTAACATAGCGCCCAGGTACATTATCTTATAAGATCACACTGGCATAATACCAATCATTTACAAGCACCTCACCCTCAAGGCCTAAATTTCACATGTTCATTCACTCTAGGGAACATTCATCATTGTAGAGCATCACATACAGGTGCATACCTCCCATGATCATGCTGGTAAACACACAATTGATCTTACATCCACCCCATCCTCAGGGCATAAATTTCACAGTATAGTCTCATCTTTTCCCCATTTAATCAAGGTATATAACTAAATAAATTAGCCTTAGTCACCCATAAATAACCATCCTACCCTCAAGATCTAGAGTCATAACATCTGTCCAAAGATACTCCATCATTTATACATTAATAAATGAGCATTTCACATCACAAGTGAAATCAGACAAAATCAATGCACACAATCAATTGTCATGCGTCCAATTCATAAGGCCCTCAGGGGCTGAGTGAATTGGACAGCAATCAAAATTTACCACAAGTGCATTGATTTTGTAACATTTTACAGGCATAATGGAATTCAAATTTATTAACCTAATACACAACAGAAAAAAACAACATTGCATCTTTTGTGAAAAGAAGTTAAGCTTTTATATGGAAACCAAAATTCAAAACTAAGCTATAAACTACATAAATCATGACCCGACAAAAACAATGTCAGGCACTGTCTTTTGAGGCGTAGTGAGAGTGATTACTCGCCATCACTCTCCTTAAATGAAGCTGAGGAGAGCTATTTATCACTCACCCACCATTGGCATAAACAATTGCCAGGCAGAATATGCAGTGAACGATACAATTCCTTGCAAATTATGTCAAATCACTCTCCCACAGCTCACCTAAAAATCTGGAGGTGAGTAATTTGCAGCTCGTCTGGCATTTTCCAAAGAAAGTCCCTGCAATGTAACATTCACATGCACTAAACGCCTGTCATTGTGTGACCACAACGCAACACGCGGGTTGCACTGTGAATCTTCAATCTACTTCGCGTATTTTATACTCCATTTTGATTGGCTAGATGACACACAGAATGTAGGAATGTATATCATAGAACATATACCTAGATACTTCACTTGATCACACTGGTGTGCTACTAATCAGCTACAATTACCCACCCTTACAATTCAATCAAAGGGCAGTCCTGTTAATCAAACCAAGAATACCTCCTCATTGTACAGTATGGCACCCAGGTACATTCATCACAATATTTCACTCCTCCCCTCATATAATATAGCGCCTCTGATGACACTTAAAATACGTCCCTTTAAGGTATACTTAATCATATATACTCTGTAAATCTTGAAGTATGCAACAAGTAGCCGATTAACGCACAAAAACCAATATATTGATACGGGGAAGTAAATTAGTCCATATTTCACAAATTGTAACAAGGTACCAAATCTTGCTGAATATTCAAATTAATTTATTTACAATGTTTTTCTATGAGTTATCAAAAAAATTAGCCCAAAATAATACCAATATAATGAAGAATTTATGTAAAAATATATCAATACGCAGTGATTCGACCTTAATCAATCATTACTAGTCTCTTACACAATACAAAACCACCAGTTCACAATGTTGAAGAATACAAGGGATATGCTATGGATCTTGTAAAAGAGTCTGATTTCTTGTTGCATACTTCAAGGTTTATAGAGTATAGTAGCCATCTAACCCTTTGGCAAATGTGTAAGACTAATCAAGGAAAATACCTGATAAGTCAAGCTTCGAATGCTTAAAATTGCAATCTATTAGTGAAATCATTAACTTTCCTACAAATCAAATCTGCAGGGTGCGTACGATGAGAGCGTGTGTGACTATGCATCGGTAACAAAAATGCACTGCGCATGTTGTGAGTGGTTGTCTGACGTGGTGATCATGTGAAAAGAAAGTCTTTGGAACTACTCAAGGTCATACGTTTGTTTACTCAACACGGTTGTTGAGTTCAGAATTTCATGACTTGTAAGAAATTTAATGATTTCAATAATAGGTATACTAAAAATATCACCGAATGGAAAAAGTTTAAGAAATACTACAAAGTGTAGTCCTATTCCTTAGTTATGAAATAAGAAATCAAGTGCAACTCTTTTAACAGGTAACTGACACATACGTACTATGATTACTACCGACATGCTGGATAAGCTGACAATCCGCAGATAATTTTAATGGCTTATATTTACTAAGGTATAAGGTCATTCAACATTGATTGTACTTCATTTTTATTTTTATTTTTTGGGTGCTTGAAGTCCAAGTTTGACAAAAACGCAACATCTATCATCTAGAGGGGTAATAGTAGTTTGAAACATAGTTTAAAAAATAAACATCTGGATCTATGCACAGTTATTAGAGAAGATAAAGCATATATAAACATGTTCAAATATCCTTTTATATCTTACTTATATTTGTAACGACAACATCCCTGAAAATTATTACAAACAATTATTTGAAGACAATTCTTAAAACCTTAAAAACAATTACAAACTTTTTTTTTCTTTAAAAAATAATAGTTCAACGAAAACCTCTCCATTGCACAACTTATTTTTTTCTTAAAAAATAATCATTCAAGGAAAACTTCTTCATTGTACAATATAGCATCCAGGTACAAACCTCACTGCATAATACCAATCAATTACTAACAAGATCTTAATTTCACAGGAAAGTTGCATCTATCAGCGTTTTTCTATTGGAGCCATTAACCGGTTAAATACCGGAAAAGGAATTAAAAAGGCCCAATTGAAAATCACCTTCTCTGGCATTTGCCCGAGAATAGCGGTGAAGATTTCACCGGCATTATCCTCCAAAAAGTAGGATTTTTAGCGATGAAATACCGGTGAGCCTGCAATGGAAAACTGCACTGTTCAGTGCGCAAGCCAGTTAAGATAGGGGATGACCAGCAGTTATATTTAGTGAAAAGCTATGGCAAGTCACCAGCAATGTGCAGTATATTATATGTAGGCCAACTATCCACTGGCATAACATTAACATGATTAACAGGGACTAAACCAAATGTTTCTTTTAACTATAATTATTTAGAATCGTTAATTACTAGGTCTATACTAGCCTCAACACAGGCCTTCCGATGTCATGGATGTACATACATCTATAGGCCTGAGAGAATCGAGGTGAACATTTGGCAAGATTTGCTGGAAAAAGGTCAAAACAATTTGACCATCAAATAGGGAGGAGAAAACATTCCTTGACAAGAATGAGGTACCTGATCATCTAAATAATCCATACTTTAAAAAAGATCAACCAAAAATGGGAAAAAATCACTATCTGCAAAAGCAGTAAAAATCGTATTCTACAACGTGGTAAACAAAAACATTTTCCATACGCCAGGTCTATACAATCTGAGACTACAATACAATATAGGACATGTTGCATTATATACGAATAATATATGTAAGCCTACAGAATTAATAAAATTATTAAGATATAGATTTAATACAGCTTTTTATATGCCTACTGACATTTACTAGATGCCTTTTAAATTTATTATATTCAAATTGTATAGTCAGTTATATTATTTTCCTGATGCAATTTAGTGTCGGGTATTTCACAGGTATTGCATTGCAATAGAAAAACGTCTCTCACCGCTATTATCCGGAAGCCCTGTTAACCGGAATCAATCAATCAATCAATCAATGATACAAGTACTTGCATGATAACATGCATACCCCATGAAGGAGTCTATTCGTACAGGGGACCCACGGCTTTACATGACTGTCCGACCACAGAGCAAGTAGAGTAAAGTTTCTTGCTCAAGGAAACAAGGAGATGAAAACCGCCCAGCCCGGGGCTCGAACCCACAATCTCTGTATTACGAGACCCGTGCTCTAACCGCTCGGCCACGCTCCCCTCTTAATGATACCGTAAGTTCAATAGAAAAACGCTGTTTGACTCTGTGGACACCTCCTCCATTGCACAAAGGTACACACATCACTAGATTACACTGTATACTATCAATAATTTACAACCTCCCAACCTCAGGACCTGGATTCCATGGGACACTCCTATCATTCACTCCAGGGGCACCTTTCCATTGCATAATGGTGCAATATCAATTTCTAACAAGATTACATGCCACCCTTGTGTAATATAGCACCTGCACTAGATGACGCTCACCTCTTTACAGTATTTAAGTTTATCAGACTTAGTAACAATCCATTTTAAAACTGATCAAGGGAACTACCTGATAAAATGTACTTTGAATGTCTACAAATTCATATCAAGGTATACTAAAAGTATCAGTGAATGGATAAATTTTAAGAATTCTACAAAATGTGTATTCCTTATCTATGAAACATGAAATCATGTACATTATTTAACATATAATTGACACGTGCAAAAATTAAAATAGACATGTTGGATAAGCTGCCAATCCATAGATAATCTAAATGGCTTACATTTGCCATGATATTTGAGAAAATTCAGCAATGATTGTACTTCAATTTTATTATTAACTTATCAGGTGCTTGATGTTCAAATTTGGCAAGAAAAGCTACCTCTAGAGGGGGTTGTAGCAGTTTAAAATACAGTGATGTCACGGACACAATCAAATTGTAGTAATAATTATTTATCATTGAAAATTGAAACTGAGGTCAATTCCAGCAGTGCATATATACGGGATGCCTTATGAACCCAACAGGACAGGGAGTAAAATTGTCACTTTTTGATGCAGGAGGGAACTGAAGTGCTTGGAGAAAACCTGCAAGAAAGAGAATGGATCAATAACCAAATTTGAACTACTCTAGCTCGCTGGGAAGTGAGTGAACTACCACTATGCCAACTGGTCCTCCAAAATAGCAAATTGACATAACTGTCATCAAACCATCAACCATCATAAATGGTTAATAATTATGATGGTTGATAAGTTCAAAATATGGGACAGTAATATCAATTAAAAATCATAATATTACAAATCATGTAACTTTTCCATCAGTGACTCATTTAAACACCTACAGTATTGAGCCAAGCTATTATTTGCTAGAGAGTGACGGTTAAAAAGATTTATTATAATGAATTAATAAAACTATTTTGTGTGTTTCAGTTCTATTTCAACAACAAACCATACTAACCATATCTCTTTATACAGGAGCACACCGTTGTTGATTTGTGGTGAAACCACAGTTAATTTTCACTGAAAGATGAACACATAAGTCAAGATTTTCTAGGATCTATAAAAGTTCTATTTATACATGAGTTCAAGCCAATTGAAGCTTTCTTACGTTACCATGTCCATGTTCAATTTCGTACTCTCACCATGTCCATGTTCAATTTGGTACTCACTTCTTTCCTGCTGATGCTGCTTTTGACTGCTTGGCGGTACCCGATTTACTTGTGCTGGTCTGAGGAGAATGCATTCGCATCCTGAAAACAGAAGAACACAAAGACAGTTAAACCTACAGTAAAACTGAATATGCGCATAATATAGAGTTGAATAAATTAATTCAAATGTTGAATTAATAAATGTGACACTGCAGCTAGCTACTGAGAAAAGCTATAATGTTTAATGCAATGGACTGTCACAAGGAGGTAAAATTTGTTTCAACTATTATTTATACAAGCTGCTGAGACTTGGTCGTCCTTGTAACTTCATTTCCATTAACAAGAATTACACTTGCTATAGACTTACACTTTTTGATGTATGAACACAGTCTGAAGTTTGTCCTTTTTCTTTACAATGAGGCAGTCCAAGTATTTTAAGCTAATGGTGCATTAGAAATTCCATTCATTTTGCTGGTTAATATTTGTTGAAGCTGAATTCACACTTTACTATGCAATGCCTTGAGTTTCCAATAAATTTCCAATAATTTTCACTGCAAATGGCACCACAAATGAATTCAAACTCAAAACGTAAATGAACTGTGGGAGCCGACAACATGAAAATGCAATGAAAAGTTTTTCTCAACTCGATTTGCATTGCCGCAAGTGGTATTGGGTTTTGATGTCAATCTATCAGAACTACTCAAACTCCCATCTACACATGCTCAGTGTATTTTGCTTTTGTGGTGAGTCTGAATTCAGCTTAACATGCATTATGTGATGTTCAGCAAAGTGCTTGCAGATATACATTGGAACAATGTTGATCTATGACCTTGAACATTGAATGTACCATAACATAGCATGCTATTCATTTCAAAGAATTATTCAATTTAACATTGAAACAGAAAGCTACACAACTCAATCAAACAAACTCACCTTGGTTGTTCTTTGGTATATCCTGAGGATTTGATTTTGGTCTTGAAGGTCAAAGCTTGGCTTTGTATACCACTGCTAGACTTCTTTGGAGTCTTCATTCCCTGTTTTCCCTTCTGACCAGCAGATGATGGCTTAGCCTTCGGCACAAGATCTTGTCTTAATATTGATTTCTCATGTAATGGTACACTGTGTGAAAACAGATATTAAATTAGACAGTTCAGTGACGTCACACATTTTTTGAACGTAAATTTCAACACACAAACTAGTTGTCATAAAAGCATGAAACTAGATTTTAAAATTGTGATTTCTCCATTTATGCCAAGTAGATTTTGTTCTGCTTTGGATATGTTTATTGTACATATCTCTTTATACTGACCCTGAGATATGAAAGTCATTCGACGATCCAATCTTGATATATTGATGAAAGAGTAACATCATGTGTTTTAACATTTTGGAACAACACACAGTGTGCCTATGGAGTTCTGTATGGCACCGTACTTTTCTCGTTTTCATCTTTGCGCCCATTTCATATATTGGGCACAATTGGGTCCTTCTCGTTGTTTGATTCGCAAATTGACCCCTAATAAATGTTAATAAGAGTACTTCCAAGCTTTTGTGTTTGTTGCATCAAAATTGACCGAAGGGTTGAGAAACTTGAGCAATTTGAAGATTTTGATCTGGAATTTACACCTCAAGAATATCTTCGATTGCATTGCAACTTAGTATGAAAGTGTCTTTTATTATATACTATATAATTTTTTTTTTTAAATAACAAAATGATGGTTCAAGGTTTATCTTTTTCAACCCCCTTTTAAAGCTTACTTTGCCCACCTCCTTTCAATTCACGCCATAAAAACCAAGAATTATAAAGTCACAGACGATTGAACTCATGTCGGAACAATTGAAAACCCCTGGTGTTTGTGTACAAGTATAGATATTGGACTGGAAATCCTGACCTTAGATAAATAGTGGATTATGTTCACAGTGCTGCGGTTAAATAAAGATAATAATAAGAAATTTTGAAAATACTGTTCAAAAATGTTATCATTTTTTAGCCACAAAAAAAAGAGTAGCTCTGGAACAGATTTACCGATTTTAAAATTTCAAAGGTTTTGGAAAGCTAGTCACTAGTTCTTTCCAAATCCATTGAAATAATCTTATATTTAAACATAATTCAATTTTTCAACTGAACTGTCTAATTAAGTTATGTAAATGTAATTATTACATGGGAAATAAAAGATTCAGCTTATAAGAAGTTGTTTGGAGCCTTCTTTTTTAATCACATCACTACTGAGTCACATGATGAATAGCTGGAGCACGTAACTGTTATATAGACTGTTATAAAGACATAGGTATAAATAACAATGGTACTGATGAACATTGATTAGGCCATATTACAAAAACCATTTGTCTCAAAGCTCTCCAACTCCCAAAAACATAATGCGGAATGCGATTTTATTTCTTATCTTTTTTATTTTTTTAATTTTTTTTATTGATTCTAAAAGTCATATTGACGACCCCTTTATGGCAGAATGTGTCAAGATATTGAAAAAAAACAAAGAAACAGAATTGTGACGTTTTTAATTCAACAATAAATGTGATTGCACAATGTACATAATTTAGAGACAAAAACAACTTCAAAATGAAACATTTTGCCTTGGATTGCCAGTTGCTTTTCACGATTTTTGAAAAAAAAAAAAAAAGGAGAAATAAAATTCGTTTTTTGGATTTTTAGGGAAACTAACGCGCACGATAAAACTAACGCGCGCGGGAGCTTTGAGACAAAAGTGTTTTTTAATATGGCCTTACTCTACTTGTTTACAATTACTTGACTTATGCAAAATAGCAGATTTCACACATTTCTCCTTGGAAACAGTGAAGTGTAAAAATATGTACCCCTCAGTTTTAACCAGGGCTTACTACATTCCAAACATATGTCCATTCACAACAGGGCCACCACTGAGTTGCCATCAAGGTAGAAATTGGATTCCATATGAATCCCTCTGACGTATTTGGACCTTTGTGTGATTTTAAAGAATGATATCTTAAGATTAACTAACCCTCTGAACCCGACAAGACGGTATACTAGCACACGTGTACATGTCCGTGTAGTCAATGAGCCGGTTTACCGGCTTTAAGCACACGTCAGAAACCTGGTGTGCCTGACTACTGGCATGGGTAGCTACAATCTTTAATGGTTTTATTTACATCAGAAGACATCAATGAATCTTTACATTCTGGTAGGTCATTTTAATTTTATTTACACCAGATAAATGAACAATTCCTCAAATAAATTTTTATCAAATGTGGTGTTGGCCATAGACTATAACATATATGATGGACACATTTAGCAAATTCTTAGTCACTGAGTGCGATTTTACTTCCTAATAAGGAATTTTGGCCATCCATTATGAGACGATAGATGACAGTGCATTCAGCGTGAAACGCAGTGGAGCCGCACATTCAAAATCACGGCGCGCTGCAGGTATACGCACACCTCCGGCGCGAACAGCTTTACTGGGTTTGGAATATTTCATGTTTGAATAGGGGTGTACATTTTTCCAATGATAACGTTTATAGCTTTTGGCAATATTTACATAAAAGCAATGGCCATTGCATTCAAAGTATGTTAAAGGCTTATTTAGTGGTTTGAAGTTTTCAGATTGACCCGGGACGGCAGTACAGATACACGTGGAATGGCTAGGGTACAAATGGTAATAGGAAAAATGTGTACATATTAAAATATAGTCATGATTTAAATTTGAAGAGTGATTAAGCACTTCTTTGTTCAATAATAACATAATGCATAGATGCAATTCAAAAAAAAAAAAAAGCCAGAAAAACTTACTTTGATAAAACTGTGATTGCAACCTCTTCCTTATCTCCTTCTGCATCAGGAACGCTAGTCTTATTCCCAGTCTCCATCATGTCTGCATTAAGCTTCATCTTATCTGACAGGTCTTGAGTAAGGCTATTCACTTCTTTTTCCATCTTGTCTCGGTGAGTTTCACACTGGATTCTCAAAACATCCACATAGTTTTGAAAGAGATTTCCGATCAGACAAAACACCTGGAACAAACAAGTTTCACAATATTCTGTAGTGCTAATACATTGGATATTCGATATAGGGATAGCTTGTGGAAATAAAATGAAAAGCAAAATAAATCTTTAAATATCTTCAAATTTCTGGGATACTGAAATACTGTTTTTTGGTACTTTTGCAAAAATCCATCATTTAGGTTAAAAAAAATGACATCACCATCATGTTCATCAATAGCTTGCTAAACCGCTTACACAATTGTATATTTTTATATGGTTTATTCTAGTTGTGCTCACCCAACTTTATGGTCGGTTATTTTTACTTGTACGATTTTACTACGTCAGACCTAAAGTTGGGCTTTATTTATATTCCAAAGTCGGGCGTTTCATTTTCACATATTTTAGCCTCATCTAATATCTCCGTTCGGACCAATGCTAATGCCTGATGTACGTCATGAATGAACTTCATAATGGGGGGGTGATATTAAAATTAAAATGGTAATTTCTATCGTATTCAATGCACTCGGAAGGCTAATTTAAAATAAAAATTTCTACAGGAATTTATCACCAAATGGAGTTTGCAGTACATGCCAGATGTGATTCAGTGATCAAGAAATAATTTTACCTGCTTCATATCTGGTGAATGTGAGAAAGCAAATGACCCTGACAAATCTATATACTTCTCTGATGTATCAAAGTCCTGCTCAGAAGGCACTGGATCTATGAGAAAAATGAAAAGTATTGTCTAAACCTTAATAAAGAATGTTTGATGTTATGATACATTGTCTCTTGCTGTTGGATTTAATTCCTGAACTCATACTGATGAGTTGTGAGCTTGAGGGGCACACCACAAAAATGAACGTTTGCACCAGGGACCCTGGGGCCATATGCAACTTTTTTAAGAGTTTCCTTTAAATCTGCGGAAGACAACATCTTAGAATTGCCTGAAATGAACAAATATTTAAGGGAATCCCTTTACTCTTATAATTTTAAGGGCAACTTTTAAGGGAATATTGGAGCATCCTTAAAAGTTGCCCGTAAGTCACATGGGTATTCTATAGCATATATTTTACATTAAACTTCAAGTGTGACTTAAGAGAGTCAGTTAAATACTTTTTACAAATTATAGTTAGCATTTTTGCACTTTTTAAAAAGAACAAAAATGACACACTGATATAAAGCAGAAATTCAGCTTTAAAGTTAAGGGAATCACTTAGTGTAAGTGAAACACTTAAGCTTAAGTGTAACACTTACACTTAAGTGTAACACTTACACTTAAGTGTAAAAATTGCACGTAAGTGTAAGGGAGTTTTATGAATACTGCCCCTTGAATATAAGCTGCAGGCAAGCATTCACAAATTAAATTAACAAATTATATATATAAAGATGGTTTCAGAGTGTCTGTCGTGGTGGTCGTACGACCACCATGACGTCAAAAAAATTAAGTACGCAAACTCGACCTTATCCCATATGGGGTTTTTTTTGCGGCAAGCACGACAAGCCGATATATCGATTACCCTGTTGTGATGGTCGCAACAACACAATATCTTGGGTTGAAATATATTCAACTTTTCTTGCAACAGACCATTGCAGCAATATCCAAATGTGTCGTGCTACATTAAATCAACTCAAAATTGCAAATGTTTGGTCGTCTGCAGCGAAGTTGTGTGCCGCAACAACAGCTACTCTGAAACCACCTTAAATTCCAGTTTAAAATCAAATACCAGTTGAATTAGTTTTTGATCCAACTTTAACTTCTCATGTAGAACTTTTTTGCAGATGAAAATTCAGTTTAATTGGATACTTTTAGCTGCTTAACAATGTCTAGGATCCACTCATACCACTGGACAGCTCTCAATCCTTGTAACTACTAGTAAATAATGTTTGGGCCACTTACAGAACTAACCTTTGAAGCAAAAAAAGTTACCGAGAACCGCATTGAAACCCAAAGAAATCGTTTGGCGATGGTTCCTTTGCTGGCATGTTTTCAGTAAAGGACGATTTTGAGCCAACTGTATGCAACTGTTGTGTTAAAATAAAACATAAGTGTATTCAAAAAATGTGCATACCTCTCGATAAGCTTCTCAGAACCGCCATCTTGTCTCTCGCCTGTGACCCATTTTTCTGTTTTTTACTGAATTTACATCACGACATTTACACATCATAAAGTCAAAATTAACAACTAAACAGCCCAAACAATTATGACACAACTAAAATAAACAGAATTCTTACCTTTTTTCATATTCAAGACAAAACAGGCGTCATCCTACCATCCTCGCCGAAAATTGAGTATCTTTGCAATAACAACAAATTTAAAATCGTCACACCACCAGGCACGCGTCATTTTACCGCTACATGGGCCACGCGTGTGACACGCACTGCGTATGTTGCAGCTGTGCGATGTTAAGCCACGCACATGCAGATAGAAGTGCATCGGGTCATGATCCCGTCCTTCGCTGAGCCCACGCTCTGAATGCCTCTGCCTGCGGTCTAGAATATATACTTCAATGTCTATGGTTTGGGCCACATATAGAACTAACCTTTAAAATCTGAACATGAGTTGAGTTCAAAACTATGAGCATTTATGTGTAAAATAGCACCAGGCGTTCCTACTAGTAGAGTGGGGGCAACATCAAGCAGCTCACTGTGGAGAAAATACACAAAAAGGGTAGAATTAAGGTGTACATTAGCTCAATTTGCCACCCCTACCATGAAGAAATCTAGCAATCAATGATTTCTCTGTATGCAACTTACATGGCATAATAAGAAATTTAGGTTTGTGGCCAACCTTGTTTGGTCTACTCTTCAACTTCATATGGTAGAGTGCATCCTTCAGCAAAAGAATATTTCTGGACTTTGTAAATCAGCATGATTTGGTAGCATGATAGAACATGTATAAGAGGATCTCCACTATCTCTGGTGAAGAAACCTAGGGGATCATTATCAATACTAACTCCACAAGCAACTCAAAAGGCACAAGAAACATAAGTTTAATTTAACTATTGCTTGGTCTGCCCTTACATGGTTTAACATCAAATTAAAGTCTTAATAATGCCTACTTTACTTCTTGATAAAATGTTACAGCCGTACTCCGACAACAGAATGGTAATTTGACTGAAAATGCAGCTATCGAGCAAGTCAAGCGTTGTTCCTTGTTTTATATGGACAATTTGGTGGAAAAATGTAAGATGCATATTGCTTTGTAGTCAAGTAATAGTAGCGCGCAACAGAACGCAGAGCAGGATCACTACGCAATCACGCAGCGTCAGTCCAGGCATGGCGCCCCCTGGCGCAATCCCCTAACTAAGCTGAATTTTTAGTGTGCACATAGACCTGTTTCCTATCTATACTTTCTTTAATCTATGGTTAAGACCATAATCAATACTTACTCTATATGTGACTCATCAGGCATCAGAAATGTAGGCTTAGGTCGACTACTGCTAGGTCTTTTCTTGCATGGTTTTACAGCAAAGAACAGCCCCAGGATGGCCTCCCCTGCTTCTGATGGCGCCTCCAAAAGATCCTCATCTTCAGCCAGTGCATTGCTAGTGGCATTGACCATCTGCTTCCATGCTGGCTGGCTGCTTATTGTGGCTGGGCCTGAATAGAAGGAATAGATGAGACCTTAAAACGGTTAAATATTGAATTCATAAAACTTAACAAAGTAAAATATTAATTGAAGTAATAAATCTCTGACCACTTATTTTTCTCCATCCACTGCCATAATTCATTCAAAAGTAGAAAAATGTATCACAAAATCTCAAATCAAATGGTATAAAATAAGGTATATCTATTTAAAATACTCATTTATTTAAAACAGCCATTTTTATTTTGGGGACCCCATTGGAAATAAGCCTGCATATATATGCATTTGCTGGGCTTTTATGGGATATCCTGGCCTTACAACTTTGGTTGTTGTGACATGTGACTTTGTTTTATTTTCTGCAGCTTTTGTAATATTGTATTGTAGTGTATTTACTTGATGCTTATTATTGTACTGTATATGGTTGTAAGTCCCAATAAAAACTAAACAAAACTAAACTCATCAGAGTTGAGTACTACAAGGGCACTCAATCAGACTTATTTGTCACTTGGCACCAAATGTAAACTTGAAGTAATTTTTAGACTACTTATCTATGTTCGTATACAGGGTAAGGAGAGAAAACTGACACAAACACAAAGGAATTATTGCAACACCAATTGTAACTCAAAACTGAATTCTTAGTTTAGGCTGATGTCAACTCATAATTTTCAGACAGGTGTTCTAGTGTTTTAGCGCAGCCTTGACACACTGTACAAGTGGTCACTGATTGCTGTGCCCCAAATAAGCTCAACCCTGAGTATCATTCCATGTCCTGTGGTGGCAACCTCTTGGGGTACTGAACCTTGATCGGTCAAAAAAATGCAAAAAACATGTTTTGACAATCATCTGGAAGGCCGAGCTAAAATTTTTTATCTGTTGCATTTTAACTCTTTTGTCTTGAAAAACCCTATACCTGCATTTGCTGCAGCCTTCATCTTGTCCATCTCTTCCTCTCTCCTCCTCTTCAGAATCTTGGCAACATCTACCTGATGCAACAACCTATAATCACTCTCCTCCATCGCCATGTCATAGATCCTCACTTGTCCATCTGATGTACCCACTGCAAAGTGTTCATGAGATGGGTCCATGGCTAGGCTGAGGAATGGGGATGCTGCAGGAAAAATGAAACATCAATATGTTGTGCTGAGGTCACAGTTGCGGACACAACTCCAACTTCGGCAAGAGTTGTGTTATTTCTAAACAATTTTTCTCTTGTCAAGTAAGATGCAATAATTCTATAAATTGGCAACATGTTAATTTTTTACAGATAAAGACCATTGCTGTAATTGACATATTTTCACTGCCGAGGGATATTAGCATTCAGAACGAGGCCAAGTATGATATCACGTGATGCATCATGAGTGATTCCATACTTAGGCCAAAAAAATAAATTGTTTGTTTGCCCTCCAGTAGAAAAATTAAAATTGTGGGTCCGTCGGTCGGTCGATTGATTTTTTTTTTCATCACTTATATTTTAAAGAATGGTGTCATTCCATGGATTTTATCGTAAATACCAAGCAATGCAGGGCTTAATCAAAGATTGTGGGTCATTATTTAGAGGAAATATGCATTTTATACTACTAAATGTGACTTTACACTGCTAAATTTTACGTTTTACATCGAAAATATTGAGTTTTCATATTTTACATGTTTGAAGAAAAAAAAAAGAAAAAAAATTGCGACCCAAATTTTTGGCATTTTTAGGGTCGGTCGCGGAGGGCAAACAAACATATTTTTTTAGCCCTTATTGACATATCAATTAGTCACGATGCATCATGAGATGCCATTCTTCACCTAGTTCCGGGTGCTGATATCCCTCTGCGGCGAAAACATGCCAATTATAGGAATAGTCTTTAATCTGTAAATATAAAACATGTTAAAGGTGTAGGTTCCGATCGATCACATTCTCATCCCCCTGGGCTCAACCAAAAGTAGTATATTTTTTTGATGCCAAATGAAAGCCCATATTTTTCTGATTATGAATCCAAAATTTCACCTACAAATTCTTTATACTTTCGGAGATATAGCACAAAATGTAAAATGAATTGGTATACCTATTTTCCATTTCTTTGTGTTTACATAACAGCCTCATCCCCAGGGTTGCATACTTTCTTTTGCCTCTCAAGAGAAAACAAGACACAAGCTACGGTTGAACCTAGCACAATGCATTTCAGAGGTCAAGGTCAATCAGTTAAAAGTAAATTATACACATCCTAAAATAGGAACCTACACCTTTAAAGCAAAGTCTTATGCTTACATTCAAAATGTAACTTCACACATATGCTATGGGCATACATGAACATATGGTATAAGCATTACAGAGCACTCAATGAAACATGATGTTCTTTCAGATTCTTGGTGAAAGTAAAGTATATATTTCTGTAGTTTATGACACAATTAATTAACTTTGCTATGTGTCAATAAATTGAGCAGTGGTAAATGAGTTTACCTACCTGAGATTATAGTGGACTGAAAAAGTAGACTGCTTTCTGTTATATCCCAAATCTGAAAATATTTATACAAATACAAAGAGCTTGATGATCAATTTTATTGATTGAACGTAATCTTTCACAGTATAGT
>JXSR01S029406.1:0-11110 GCA_000969725.1 Ophiothrix spiculata
ATTATGAGACTTCTGCCACAGAAGGAACATAAAATTTGCGAATTACTACTATATAGATAATTGTAATAATAGAATTTGGTGTTAATTGTCCAATCATCCATAACAGTAATTCAAAAAAGAAATAATTAGATATCTGATGTTTGTGTTTATTAGCGTTCATCTTATTATTTTACCTTAATGGTTGGTAAACAATCACTATGAAAGTCGTAAGCAATCGCTAAATTGATTTCATGCGATTCCTCCGCCACTCTAAAATATTTGTACTGTTGATTTCCATCTTTAATACAATCAGTGCATTGACGTAGACTTAAGATGCTCGCCATTAGAGTTATAATAACGCCTTTATCTTAAACCACATCGACAATTTGACATGCATTAGGGCATCAAATACGGTCAGTGATTATTTATTTTGTTGAGAATGTTAAGTTTTCAGATGCGGCCAGTAAATCGTATTAAATCAAGCAGTTAAAGAAACCCGTTTGAAATGGTAAGAGCAAATCCATGTTTCAATCGGCAATTTGCGCAATCTGGTTATTTTGACCAAAACTAAGTAAGCTTAACATTATGACTGTTCGCCCATTTTGTATAGTAGGTCTTAAACATGTTTATATTTGAAGTGACCTAAACCGTAAATGGAGCATCTTGTAATTTTCACTTTTTAAAATTATTTGCAAAGACTATGTTATAAGGATAAAATCATTACAATAACACCTTAATGACCTCCTTTCGAATTCCAGAAGTTCTCTTAAGATGAAACTTTTAATTTTCAGGTGTTTAGAATTAAGCATAAGGATTGCCAATATGCCAGATAATATTTCGGCAAATAACGACCTGTAGCGCAAAATGAAGTTTACAGCAGTATAGAGATGAAAGATCACATTTAATTGAAATATTTATGGTATTTGGATTAAAATTATCCTTGGATTTGCTAGTAATACCACAGATGAGATTACCATATTCAATCATTATTCCAGTCATGAAACAAGTTAACTTAAGAGCTTTTAACTTATCCTTGTAATTTGAAAATCATATATTTATATTTGTGTTCAACATTGTTCAATGTATTATCTATTTTTAATGCTCGGTTTAATAATAACATTATAAGTCGTAAGCAAGCGATAAATAGGTTATTCGTGATGCCTCCCTTGCTTAGAAATATTTGTACTGTTGATTTTCCTCAGTCAGTTCACTCAAGTAGACTTAAGATGCTCGTCATTAGGGATATGTGTTTATCTGAAACTATCGTGACATTTTGACGGGCATTAAGGCATCAAACACGGTTAGTGGTCATTTATTGTGTTGAAAAAATAAGATGCATCCAATGAATTCCTTGTTAATTCATATATTTCAAGCCATCTTTTAAAACCCACGAGTTTAATGCTTGGAGCTACTCTTCGTTTTAAATGGCAATTTGTCTTACGTCATTTGAGGTGTCTGGTCATTATTTGCCCAATGTTATGATATATATTTGAAGTGCTATTTGGCTGAATGTTTTCATTGAGTTGGCCATAACACAAATTGATGTGTAGGATATTTAACCATACATTACAGACATTCACAAAAAAGAGAGAGCGAGAGAGATTGATATGCAAGTTATTATATCACCACTGAGTTCAACTTTATATTTCATTACTGGGTTGGATAGTTGTGACAGCAGTTTGTGTAGTATATTATCCCATTATCTATTCTTGTCAATCAGAAAAGAAATTAGATATTTTACATTTGTGTCAACTTCAACAGCGTTCAACTTATTATTTTATCTTTACTCTCGGTAAACATTATCACTGTGAAAGTCGTAAGCAAGTAGATTATATACGATTCCCGTCGCTCGTAAATATTTGTCCTATGGATTTCTCTTTTTTAAAGGCAGTGTATTCTTGCTCGCTATTAGGGTTTTGAACTACATCATCAGACGTTTTTATGTAGAAGCACTGTTAAATATTCGACAGGCATAGATGTATTATTAAAGGTTCAAAGAACAAACAAAAACAACCCTGTTTCACGGGCGGGCGGACCTTTCAAGTAGGTTCATTCGGACGGACGAATTTCTTTGTAGGTTTTCTTAGCCAAAAATGTCCTAAAAGTTTAAAAACTTGGGAGAAAAATTAAAAAAGAATATACAAATGAATTTTCGATAATAAAACCAGCCAATTTCTTTAAATATATCTGTTGAATTATTATTTTTTAATTACTTTTCTCTCTTAACCTGATAAATCAAGGTTTTAAGACAATATTGCTAATTATGTATCCCGAGATTTCAATTTCTTCAAATCTATCTGTTGAATTATTATTTTAATTACTTTTGTATCTAAAATCAAGACAATATTGCTAATTATGCATCCTGAGATTTCAATTATGCTAATTCTACATCTTGTCTGCTGTTTGTAATGTATATGTCATGAGACATCTATTATATTTGAAATTTAAAATATGAATAAGTTAATGACTCTTTTATTATCTATCTCTTGATGAGAAGAACTGAATCAGGTGATTTCACTTCAAAATAAAATTAATAGCCTTGAGTTTTACATTTTCATTTTATAAATTTTAATGCGTATTTTTACAAATACAAAAAATAAATTGACAATGTCTATTTTCAATTTTCATGATTTATTTATGTTATTTGAAATTCAAGCTACGACTAGGTTATTAACTTTGTTATTGTCCATCTTTCGAATGCAGAGAAGGTGAATGACATGCAAAAAGCGAAAAAAATGATGATATGACTGCAAATGAAATGCAAACTTTATCATTTTTATCTTCAAAATATCTTCTTTACCTAATAATGAATTTTTTAGATATTTGCAATTCTAAATACGACTACTAGGTTATTATCTGATTCATTATCTGTCTGTTGTTGTGAAATGATTGACTGAAAATTGGATTATTGGCCTTGAAACTTTACTTCAGTATAAAGATAAAAAAATATAACTTTACCTTTACAATATCTTCTCTCACTGATGTTTTATGTATGATTTTTCAATTCAAAATACGACACTAGGTCATTAACTTTGTTATTATCCATCTGTTGATGTAAAGAAAGTGAATGACATCTAGAAAGTACAGATAACCATGGGGCAATGCGACATTTTGGATGCAAAGAATCAGGTGGTTTTTTTTTTAAATTTTGTGTGTGTGTTTGTGTGTATTTTTAAATACCATAACCAACCACACTTTAAATACACATAGCTGATTTTGCAGAGGGGTTTAAATTTGAGTTTTTATGACGATATATAGAAAAATTAAAACTGTTTTTAAAACTTTTTGACACACGCTTTCATAATCTTTGGGGATTTATTACAGTTTTTGAGTTTTTGGTGAAGTGATTTCCTTTCATTTAATACCCATGTTGACATACTTTCGATAAAGTGCAGATTTGAGACGGGAGGGGTGGTGAACTTTGCATTAATTTCTTCACGGGACTATCGACATTAAAAGGTGTAATTAAAAATAGCATTCTAAACTGACTTTTGCTCCCTGGTTAAAATATTGAGAATGTGGGTGCTAATTGAATTTGATATTCTTGAACTGTACGTTTTTTTTTTAAATAATGTTTGTATATAGAAATGCAATCTTATCTAGTCTCACTAATCCTACCCATCCCCTCAAGAAAACACTTACACATGTACGTTCCGGCAATATAAATAATATTAGCAAATCAAACGCCATTCTCAGTGATTTAGTAATTTTAAATGGCACAAATCGACAGTTTCTCACATAGGTCATAAAAAATAATACTCATTAACAAATATCAAAATAGAGCAGACTCTCAACAAATAAAGCAGGATACTTGTATATATTGTAAATTGCATGTATTTAAACTGGTTCCTAGTTATTTAAAACGGCGTGTCATGTAATGGTCTTTCTAGTTTGAAACCAGTTGGAATATTAAATTGGAATCCAATTTCTGTCCACCTGAAATATTTCACTTCATATTCCAGTTTTGTGAATATAAAGTGTTATAAATCTGGTTTAATCAATGGTTAACAAATAGTATGGCCAGCATGAAACAAATAAATTCAAAATATTAAAAAAAAAAAAAGCAAAAGATACGTTTAACTGGTTTTTGTTCATAAATAACTTCATGGCATGCAACCGGATTTCTATATAAATAAAACGTGCAAAGTTCCCTGTCTGTAAAAATAGTATATTGATTTGTAAGTGCAAAGTTCTCTGTCCGTTAAAATGGCGTATTGATTTGTTCTCATAATGTACGGTATTGAAGCTGTGGCGGGTCGATTGTGATTAGTCTTAACTGCTCATCATTAGCAATTGGATAATGGCTATGTGTAAATTGTGATTGCAATCAATTAAGCAAGGTTTTATCAGTACATACTGTTTGGAATATTGAAAACAAATATTTGATGACAAAAAAGGTGACTGAAAAGACCTTTTTCTTGCTGAAATATATATTATAAAGTAATGGTAGATTTTTGAAGAAAAAAAATGTTTTCTATGATGTCGAAAAAAGACGTGCAAATTAAGGTATGATAGAAAGCAAGATTATCAAAACTGGAAGCAAATTCATGTGACAATTCTGCTGTACTTTAAAGAAGCAATTCATGATTCGGTTTTCTTCCTCAAGGTCACCTTTACCAAAATTGAGTTTTTAGCTTATAAGACTCCTTAACTGGTATATATGGTACATACTACAAACCACAAGCCATTCTTGCAAATGTGCTTGCATTTTTGAGAAAAGTTAAAAAGTGTGTCATTTTCTATTTACTTTCGGGGCCCCGGCAGTAATTACAACACGTAGCCTATGGAGATTTTAAGTTATGTAAAATATAAATGCACATAAATCTCTGAAAATGCTTTCAAATCACTAGAAAGCATTTCCATGTCTTTATCCCAATCATAGTGTCACATTTGACCTTGTAGTTGATTTTGTTAAACATTGTTAGATAATTTTCCTAGCATATGGTTGCAGAGGGGAGCTCAGGGAGTTGGGATGTTCTTGTAATGGCTGTTTAAATATAGCAGCTATGTACTATAACAATTATCTAACAATGTCTAAAAAGGTCAACTACAAGGTCAAATGTGACACTGTGATTAGGATATTGACATGGAAATGCTATTTTAGTGATGTGAAAGCATTTTCAGAAATTTGTATGCATTCATATTCTATAAATATAAGTAACAGAAGGGAGCTGGAGTTGGGATGTTCTTATTCTGGCGTACTCAACTGTTTAAACGTTACAAATGTATGTTTTTAATTTTTAAGAGTTATTAACACACTGATACATATCCAAATGTTTATATTTTATAGGGTTAATGCTTTTCAAAAGCTTTAAGACCAAAAGTTATGTTTGCCCCTAGCGAGAAAAGTCTATAAAAACGAATTATTGTAGAAAATGCCTTTTAATGTCAAACTATTTCACATTATTTGTATGAATTAAAGAAGCAGTATATTCATAACATGCAATGACAGTTCATAAATCTGTTAAATTTAAACATTTTACATGATACGATTTTTTTTAAGATCTTTCCTTAAAAATCACAGGATGAAAAACAATAAAAAACAAAAGAAATTTCTTGCTTTTATTCCTTTTGTTTCTTATTGTTTTAATACGGTTGTTTGAACTAAAGGCTTGAACAAAATCGATCATAACTTTGGAATCCAATGTCCGATTTTTAAAAAGTGCTGTAAAGGTATAAAATGTTCTTTATGTTCATTAGGACTCTTAAAAGTGATGTTTTTTAACATGATTTACCTAAGCACCTCCTTAAAAACACATCACCAACAATCACACTTTTTACTAGTTAGGGACATTAGTGTATCCTTGAGTTGAATCCTTCAATGTTTATTGATGACACGATGAATATTCTATTCAATGTTCAAGTAATTTGAATGCTCTTCTGGTTGTTTTTTTTATGTAGATGAAGGTTGTGCAGACACATAATGTCATTCAACAATTCAAATTCTGATTTTCGTCGTTCATAAAAATGACGACTTGTATTTTTATCGTTAGTTAGTATATATTTATTCACTTCTACATTTTATGTGTATCAACACATCATTAAGGTCTTGCTTTAGTCTGAAGTAAATGGGGTTTGTGATATGTAAAAATCCCGAACCAAAATTCATTACATTGGATTCCTCAATACTTAAAAGCCCATGTAATTATAAAGCATAACAGCTATGTGTATTGCAGATATATTGAAAGTTACTTCCTTTTCCCTTGGAAAAAATCTGCACAAATGAGCAGATGATCAATTCTCTTTTATTATTACAGTAATATCTATTTATCAAACATTTTTAAATACAACGTTTTAGCATTGGATTGGATGGTCATATAAGTTATGTTTTACATGTAATAAAATATTTTGAGGTAGAATGTTTTTGAATATATCACTTCTGAAATATTTAACACCCTAATAAGTGACTTTAGACGAGTATTAAGAAAGTTAAGATAAAACTAAAGTTTTCTAATAGGTAATCTATATGCTACAATTATCTGTCTCCTTGCATTATTCACCACGCGGTTAATACAGGTTCATTAGCGTCAAGAATAAGACCTCGGTTGAACTGGACAGGTTGAAAACACTTTTACAAGTCATACACTGCAAAAACATCCTGTAAATGTATAGAAATTACAAGAAAAATTCCTGCCCCTTTTCAAGTACATCATAGTTTTTCATGTCATTTTCCCATTTATATGAAAAAAAAAACGGATTCCCCAGGTCAAATCCCTGTCGAGAACATGTGTTTTTAGATGACTAATGAAAATATTATATAATTCCCGGTAATTTGTTTTGAAGGCTAAAACATTGTTGCCAAGGTTTCCTGTTTCTTGTCTGTTAAACAATTTCGGAATTGCTCAAGATGTTCACCTTCTCTATACAGGGTGTCCCAATAAAAACGCAACGAACTTTGAAATTTTCTTCCGAGACAGCAGAGCATACTTTGGATCAAATTTAAAATATTATAATAGAGTAGACCATTGGCTTTTACAAGATTTTTGTTTTGTGTAATTTTGATCTCTGAATCAAAAGTTATTGTACATTTTGTAAAGACCCTAAATATCTTGATTTGTAAATTTGTAAAGATTCACCATTGGTGACGTTAGGGAGCACACGTTGAATGGAAATTGCTAAAAACATCACATGATTAGGAGAAGCATCCTTTGAACTCATTTCATGATATAAGGATTAAATTTAGTGAGGATCAACTGATATTAAGCAGGTTGTTGGCTCTGGTTGATTTAACCTGTTGTGTCTTCTTAACGGCAAAGTTGAATCACAAACTTTTACTTGAGTTCTTACATTTCTTTGTCTTCCGTTTTGTCCTTGTGAGACTTGTGAATTACGGTATTATTGGTTGACATTTTTAATTATTATATTTTTTCCGACTATTTTTTGTAAAAATTGTATTCTAAACTACCCCAATTGTCTGTTTTTAAGCCTGTTTCAGGTAAAGATGAACTTAAAATATCAAGTTAATGTTAGGTACAGGTTGGGTAAGATTTGTTTAGACTGATTGTACTCTGGTCAGTTGCTGAATACCGTCATATTCTCCTTATATCAAGTCAAGAATTTCTTTTACTGTAAGTCTAATGTTGTCACAAATCGGACCAAAGTATATTTAAACGGCGTTCTTATATTCTTATATCTCTGGACTGGAGTGATGAAATCAGATGGGACAAAAACAATGTTGTAGAGTAATTTCGCAACTTTTGAAAAAATATTTTACTAATATTTAATCCTTTAGTAACAACTTTTAATATTTTTATTTGCTCGTTGCCTTAATATTGGGACAAGCTGTATTTCTGCCCAACAAAGTAGAATGCTTGTACCAAATACTGATTTTTTAAAATGAGACATAGACCATTTTTAACAAACTTGCCAAATGTTTACATGTATTGTTAACATAAAATGTGTTCATGTTTTTCAGACATATTAATCACAACATTATATTTAAAATTGGTTACCATGAACTTGATGTTATAGTGCTTGTGAATGTGGTGATGCATTTTGAAGTCTGTGTTTTAATTGTCAGAACAAAAATCCTTTTTTTTTTATTATCTTATTTTATTTATTTTTTTTGAAACAAATGTTGAAAATTGTGTTAACCATGTTGAAAATTTTGCAAAAATCGTCAAATATTTCGCAATAATTGTTGAAAATTCGGCAAATTCTTGGCCTTTTTGACCCGGAAATTTGTCACCGAAAGACACCTACTGCCGAGGAACTTGGTGGCACTCGTACGTCACTTCCATATGTTAGTACCCCTCGGACAATGGCTAGACAGTTAGTTCTTAAATATATTTTGACATATTTCTGTACATCCAGTATTGCGTAGAAAAATGAAACATGATGCATCATTTCACCTTAATTATCTCTAGGGCAATTGCAATCAAAATGCGTATGCATCCATAATTAACCTGTCAAAAGTCATACAAGAATTAATGATTTACAAAACAACTATTTTGTAATTACAAAATTGCTTTGTAAAGGGATTGAGTTTTCATATCGTTTTTATCTAACATTGTTTGTAATCTGTCTGCTATGTGACGCGTTACAGCAATTACAACTATAATATGCAACTTCAACACTGTTTTACTTGCTTTTAAAGAACATAAAAACACATTTCAAATATATCTGAAAAATACATTTCCTGTGATTAATGTAAATGATTCGTTTAGAATGTATCTATTTTTAACTATACTGCTGAATAAATGTGACTGTCCAGCCCGTATGATCCGTAAATCCCAGAAACTTCATTTTGCGCTACAGGTGAAAATACATGTCAAGGTCGTAATTTGGCAAAATTGATTTTTTAACAGAATCACAATCCTTGTACTTATTACAAAATACCAGCAAAGTTTCATTTGAAGAAAATGATAGGAAATGTGAAATAAATCTGCGTTATATAATCATGAAGTCTCCAAGTGCATCGAGGATTCTTGATCCCATGCCCACCTGGTTGATAAAGAAGTTGCTTGATTCAACTTTGCATACTATAACATCTATTGTGAATATGTCGCTCTATAAAGGAATTGTACCACCCTCAATGAAATCAGCAGTTATAAAACCTTTGCTGAAGAAAGACAACTTGGACTGTAAGATCTTAAAGAATTATCGTCCAGTCAGTAACCTCACCTTCTTGTCTAAGGTTATTGAGCGGGTGGTGGCCAAGCAGCTAAAGAAATACATGTCTGATAATAACTTGGAAGAGCCTTTCCAGTCTGCATATAAACAATACCACAGTACAGAATCTGCTTTGTTAATGGTGCACAATGACATCCTACGTGCAATGGAAAATCAAGGTGTTACTCTGCTTGTTTTATTAGATTTGAGCAGTGTTTTTGACACTATTGACCATCATGTGTTATTATCCAGATTGCAACATCTTCTTGGAATAAATGGCACTGTTTTAGCCTGGTTTGAATCATATCTTTCGGATAGAAATCAGTGTGTGCATATAAATGGAAAGTCATCTGCTGCTCAACCTCTTCTGTACGGCGTACCGCAAGCGTCTGTACTGGGACCTTTATTGTTCTCTGTATATATTCTTCCCCTTAGTGACATTATTCGCAGACACAATATGAAGCTTCACATTTACGCTGATGACACGCAAGTGTACGTGTCTGTCTGTCCAACAACTTCTGCTGGTGTAAATCTTGCTGTGTCAAGACTTCAACAATGTGTTTATGATATTAATAAATGGATGTGTCAGAACTATCTCAAACTCAATGCTGATAAGACTGAGGTTATCATGCTTGGTTTCAAAGCCCAACTCGCTAAAGTTAATCTTATGTCAGTAAACATTGCTGGTGTAGATGTGGCTGTTAAGACTGACCCTGTCAGAAATCTCGGGGTAATGTTTGACTGTGGTTTGACAATGGCAGCCCAGGTTGCTAATATTACTAGGTCAGCCAATTTCCAGCTTGTAAATATCGGAAGAGCACTGAATCCACTAAACTCGCTGTGCATACAATGGTCACCTCACGACTTGACTATTGAAATAGTTAATTGGCTGGAATTAACAGAGGTCTTCTTAAAATACTTCAAAACATTCAACGGACTGCTGCCAGATTGATTACAAAGAAGAGAAAATATGATCCCATATTAGATGATCTTATTGAACTGCATTGGCTGCCGATTGAACAAAGGATTGACTTTAAAATCTTGGTCTTTACTTATAAAGCCATGGCCCGTCAAGCACCTGACTACATATCAGCCATGCTTCAATTGCGGACTGATTCCAGCCAAGAACACAACATATCACCTTTGCCGATCGTGCTTTCTCATGCTATGCTCCTCGCAGATGGAATCAACTTCCACCTCAGATCAGAAATGCTGATTCCATTTTCATATTCAAAAGACTTTTAAAATCGCATCTCTTTGAACTTGCCTATAGACAGTAGTTTTTATTTGCTATGTGCCAAGCGCCTTAGTACAATTGTATTGGTTTTAGGCGCTATATAAATCCCATTATTGTATTGTATTGTATATTTGTAAGACAATCAACAGAAAATATAGGGCTTACTGATCTTCGAACGCGAACGTGACAACCTTTGACGGACCATAATTTGACTTCTGGAAATCGTGTGAAGTTCATTAGGTTGTCATTTTAATCCTTTAGGCATGGTCTTTGCAAATAATTAAGAAAAGTGAAAATGACAAGAGGTGGCATTTACAGCTGTTTTGGGATGGACATTCACAAATAAGCTAGAAAGCAATATTGGCAAATAATAGATACTTTATTTAACAGCCAATTTCACTTCAAGCGACTTCCACAAAATGCACATATCTTTGATATGTTAGATACTTCCTTTGGTAATGAAAGAGCATTAATCGTCTGGTCATTTCTACAAGAATCTCCCAAGATAAAAAGTAGCTTTTACTCTATAAACCTTGAAGTATGCAAAAAGCAATCACACTCTGTTATGAGATCTTTAGCATACCCCTTGTATTCTACAACATTGTGAACTAGTGGTTTTGTATTGTGTTAGAGACTAGTAATGATCGATTAGGATTGATTAAGACCAAATCACTGCGTATAAATATTTTTGTACTTGAATCGTTGTTGACTTTGGTATTATTTTTTGGCTAATTTTGTTGTATGGCCAAATCTTGAATATAAGTTTATTTGAATATTCAGCAA
>JXSR01S029411.1:15034-34806 GCA_000969725.1 Ophiothrix spiculata
GCAGATCGCGTAAATCTTCACTTGACGCATATATAGCGTGTGTATTTTCAAGTACAGTGGAACCTCGTTGACACAATCACTGGGGACAATGACTTAAGTTTATGTATCAGGATTTTGTGTTATCCGACTGAATTTTGTAAATTCACACTTGGGACCAAACAACCATTTTGTGTTATCAGGGTCTTTGAGTTAACAGATTTTGTGTTAACGAGATTCCACTGTAGCATGTATTGCGACTTGGTCTGATCAAAGTGCGCCAATTTTCCCGCTAATCCGTTGCGAAGACTCGAAGTGAAGCACACGGAGCCGTAAAATGCCGGAGGTACAATAACTTGCCCTCTATGAGCGACAATCCAAGATGTCGGCCGTCCCATAGGATTTACACGGCCGTGAAATCAAAGTGGCAGTGAGTACCGATTCCCCTGCCGGCCAGGACTACCACTTTGCGGTAGTCCGACTGCCAGTAGAGTTTTGAAGTGGCCCCTACATGTAAGACTAACCATCTGCAATCTGGATTTTTTAAGTGATGTCTCATTTGCGATACACGCAAGTGGTCAAGGGGACTTCAATTTCATAAGGGGCGCACCATTAGATTTCCTTGGGGGGTGGGGGGAGCAGGAAGTTTTTAGGAAAAAAAAATCCCTCTCCATAGGCAGAAGAAAAAAAAATTTACCCCTGACCATGAAATAGGGGGAAAAACAGTAATTTCCAAGAAAAAAATTCGCCCCCGAATGAAAAAAATCAACCCCTAACCCAACTTCCTACTCCCCCCTTGGAAATCTAATGGTGCACCCCTAAGTGAACCAAAATTTGCAGGAAAATGTCTTTGTATTTGCTGAGGTCATCCCAGATCATTCAACCTCACGATCAGTACTACAACTCTTTGATGTTTGGACCAATATTTGCAGCATTATAAGCCCTTGACCCAGGGTGTCCTTGTGGGGTCGGGTCAAGGTCATTGAAGACCCGAAGGTTTCTTTATGTTCAAATCTTCAAACATGACCAAAGTGACCCAAGGTCATCAAAATGTCCCCTCAATGTTGCTGCAGGAACTCGCACTGATCACATAACAACCAGCTGCTGACCGATGTATTACTCTAAAAGTCAATATTTTTTGGAGGATATATTTTCAAGATTTTATTAGGCCAAAACCCTAAGTGCTACACTTTTTTTTTTTTAGTCAAAAAGGCTACGCGGACGTGGAATTTTTTTTAAATACGTTTTTAGGTCACTATTTTTTTTTCCGGCCAAATTTTTCCCCTTTTTTTATCTCTCGATGTAAGAAAAAAAATAAAAAAGCAAAAAATCTCATGAAAACCTAAAAACAAAAAGAAATGCGGTAAAATTAGATACCAAAACTTAATAATTAATCAATAATCTCCAATAACAATATTCATCACTGATTTTTGGCACATTTTGCAGCACATGTAAAAAGTTGATTAGAAGGTAATTGCCGAGTCTCGAGACCATTTCTAACTAAAATGTCAAAATGTGTCGCTATGTATACTACCAAAGATTCCCACCATAAAATGACTGGTTGGGGATGCTAGTATTCGCCTCTTACAATCTACATTGATCGTGATTTAGAAAGCTAAACTTCAAAATTCAACAACTTTAAACCTTCAGATTCACTGTCATGTGACTGCCTTATTATAATATGTATTTTGGCAGAAAGTTTGATTAAATGATTTATTATGAGTTTATTTTCGCTTTTGAGGATTTGCTCATGAAATTCATGAAAATACAAAATTTCTACTTGTAACATAATTCTGAATTGGGAAAAAGCAAGTAACCAATGGAGAAAAAATCACACTAAAATAATATATTCCCTTTTCTTCTTATTTTTATTCTACAAATTAAAACAATTCAAATAAAGATTGGCAGCTGGTACAAACATAATACATGTGTAGTGAAACAGATTCTCCACATGTAGAGTGGTTAACGCCCTGCGGGCCAAGATTTTTCAACTCGACCCATCGTTCCCCAACAATTTATTGCCCGACCCAATGAAAATTTAGCTTATCGGACCGACCAATCCTGGCCCTAAAGGATTTTTTCTAGACGGTACCAACCAGAACTGGTAGTTCATGATTCCCCCCCCCCCGAGTTCTCAATCGAGCAACTTGCCCTTGCCCCTTTTAACCCCTGGGTGCTAGATACTAATACCAAAATGCTTATTTCTTGTTGGTACCAACCAGAACTGGTAGTTCATGATTCCCCCCCCCCCGAGTTCTCAATCAATTAAAATGATGTTAACAAGGATTATGATTAACCCTTACCCTCCTACGTACTAGAGTAAGAAATCAAGAATTCGCTAAGTCCGAATACGTCACAGACGGCGGATATAAATGATCAGGGAATTGCTGCCCGGGCAGGCCACTCTCGGTGGCTTGGCATAGCTGGACATTGGATCGGGATAGCGGGGGTCAGGGGTTCGAATCCCAGGGGGAACTGGGGAACCGGAAATTTTTTCATGACGTATTCGGACTTAGACTGTAATTAAGCGTGCGAGAGTAAGGGTTAAACTAAAAACTATTACGAGCTATAATAAAAAACCTATACAAAGACCTAACAAATCTCTGCTTGGGGGAAAGGTTGGGTATGATGCTGAACTTGCCCCAATGCCCCTTTAATTTTGATTAGAATGCATTTACCACGTCTTCTTAAAGTTTTATAAAGTGAACCAAAAGAACTTTAAAAATAATTTCTGCATTTTGCAAAGCCCATGTTTTCTTTCAAAAACCCTAAGACATGAATGGCTTTTAAGTTTTTGAACAAACGTCTTTTACTCTCCATCTTGGTTCACATACAATTTGACTCTTAGGCAAAAAAAAAATTGTTTGGTTGCCCTCCACCGACCGACCCTATTTTCAGCCCGACCCAAACTTTTTTGCTTTTTTCAATATTCAACCCTCAAAATGTTTAGGATGTCCTAAATCACTACACGAGGTATTTGATTGTTTTGATTTGGAAGTTGTGAAGGCTGGAGCGGCCGATCGACCTAGCGGTCCGTGGAAAAGTATTGAAAAAAAAACCCGACCGACCGACCCTCTTTGAAAAAAGCTGTGGAGGGCAACCAAACAAATTTGTTTGGCCTTAGTCATGTGATCCCGTCAAGACTTGCAGTGTGTTAAACCAAACGAGCAATACTATACAAATTCAGGCGTTCCTGGAAGGGGGGTGCACTCGTATTTAAAGGTAGATATGAGGCTTGAACAAAAAAAAAGTGTAAAAAGGATCACTTTACCAAATTGCATGATTAATGTAAATTTAATTAAGGTGTCAAAAACAGCAAAAATGAAAAAGAAGCATGTTTTAAAAAAAAACATGAAATTTTAATACATATTTAAGATAATCTTTAATCAGAGTTCAAAATTATAAGACAAGATCAAAATTGTTATAAATACTGTCAAATAGGGTATATTTTAGTTGACTGTCTTGTTCAAGCCTCGCATTGAATACAAGCCCCTGGAGTAGTGTTGCAATTTCAATGCTGAAAGTTCAGGGTTTTGTAGGTTACACCTGAGAGCTCCTGAGGTTACAGACCTGCTCAGTCTTACAGATCATCACATATCTTTCCGCCCACTCTTCCTTTTATCAAGGATCTTATCTCATATTGCTATTTAATTACCCCACAATCCAGTGGGTGTTTTCACCACAAGGGAATAAGAGGTTGTTCACAAAGAAGCAAATTTACCAAGTCTGAAAAAAAGTGACCAAAAGATGCTAGAGTGACACCTCGTTAACACAAAATTGGTTAACACAAAAACCCTGATAAAACAAAATGGTTGTTTGGTCCCAAGTATTGACTTTCTATGTGAATTCATTTGGATATAACACAAAATCCTGATAACACAAACTAAAATCTTTGGTCCCAGTAATTTTGTGTTAACGAGGTTTCACTGTATTATGTTTTAATAAATGTGAAGGACCATCAGATGATTGTAGATTTAGTATGCCCCTGATGACATCCTACTGCCAATGTGAGGGCTGTTATAGGTGCCCACATAATCATCCATCATGTCTTCTGTTTCTTAGTAGGAGGTTCCATAGAGGTTTCTTGAGGGTCAACACTAAATCCGGGTACCTGAAAAAGACAAGCGCAAAAAAAAAAAATGGGTTTATTAATTAATGAAATTACATACTGTAAAAGTCTATATTTTCGCGATTTTGCCTGTAACAGACATTTCGCGAGTTTTAATTTTCGCGATTACCAAAATTGAGTTGCATAATATCAACGAGTAAGCTTACCAAGTCGCCATTAACAACACTCATTTGACATTCATCGCCAATTATCGGCAGATTTTACAGTGTGGAAAGTTGATTAGAAAAGTGATTGACGTGTCTCAAGACCATTTCTTTCAACTAAACAACCAAATATATCATTATACTTTCAACTTTATTCACTATCACATGATTGGTTTGAGAAATATTTGCCTCATATTTACCATCTACATCGTTCGTGATTTAGCTGGCTGAATGATTAAACTTCCGAATTCAACAGCTTTACATGCACAGATTCACTGCTTTGCTTGTTACGTATTTTGAGAGAAACTTTAATTGGTCGATAAAAGACATTATATTTCGCGAGTTTTTATTTTCGCGTTTGAGGATTGATTCGCGAAATTCGCGAAAATAAAAACCTCGCGAAAATTTCTACTTTTACAGTAACAGACCTTAGCATATAGGCCTACTAAGTAAATGCAAAAACATTCCACAGCAACTTTAAATAATTTTAATAGGCCTTACAAATATTAAACTTCAAATACACATTTATGATTCACTATACTTTGATCAACACCAAATAGGCAGGCCTCTTCACAAAGTGAATTGATACAGATAAGCGCATGCGTACCTGAACACAGCACAACTGCAGAAGACGCAGCGTGCGTAGTATGTGTGAGTTGTGCATCATCATCACGACGCACAAGTAAATGGGATTATGTTTACTTGCGGATGAAGAAAAGCCTTACGATTCCCGTCAATTTTGTGTTCTAAAGTATAGAACAGGATGCCCACACTACAAATGGAATCCTTCCTTCGGTGGCAAAGTTTATTTTAATACATTTTTTATGTTTTTCTTTAATTTGAAGTAGTCATCGTTGGGTCAAGATTTTTTTTTCCAAAAAACTTCCATGCCCCCCCCTGAGAATCAAATGGTGCGCCCCTAATGGGCTATGGCCATGATCTTTGGATGACATTAGGTTAACCTTTCAAATTCAGAAAATTTTAAGATTTGAACTTAAAGTTACTGTTAACTTTATATAATAATAATAATAATAATAACTGGGTTTTTGTATAGCGATTTTTCATTTAGATCAAACCGCTCATGATTCGCTGCAGGTAGATCGTCACAATCACTTCACTTCATTTAGCGGCAGCCTTTTTCAGGCGCACATCCTATCGGTACTTAGATTGTAATATTTACCCTTTTGCAGCTTCCCATATCCTGGGTGGGGCAGACTAAGATGGACAAATCTGGTGACAGTTTTAAATGCAGGAGGAAGACCGGAGTACCCCGAGAAAAACCTGCGGAAGCGAGCATGGACTGAAAACCAAATGCACATAAAGTGCCGGGAGCGGGACTCGAACCCGGGACCTCATTGGTGCAAGGCGAGGTAAGTAACGCTGCGCCAACCCGCTTCCCATGACCTCCACCAAACCCTCTCACATATGTAGCTTATATGACCTCCACCAAATCCTCTCACAACACTCATGAGTAATTGCTATTCATAGTCATAGTCCATGTTTAATCCAGATAGGATAGGGTTGAAGGTTTTGGGAATTACATTGCAACCTAGAAATGACCTTAGATGAACAAAAGTCAATTTTATTGACAATTTGACAAGACTTGGAACTCAAATGAACCTTGATGACCCTGATCTCTCCCCCACTATTGATTATAGGTTAATAAATGTGCATTTCATACACGAGTGAAATGAGACAAAATCAATGCACTCGCAGTCAATTTTAATGCGTCCAATTCAAGAGGCCCGTAGGGGCCGAGTGCATTGGACAGCAGTCAAAATTTACCGCAAGTGCATTGATTTTGTCTCATTTTACGAGCATTATAGAATGCAAATTTATTAATCTAATTCATACACGACAGAAAAATAATATTGTATCTTTTGTGAAAAGAAATAAGGCCTTTAATATGACCATCAAAATCTGAAACTTCTTTAAACTAAATAAATTACCCGACAAAAACAATGAAACATTCATACAAACTAAACGCCCGTCACGCAAACCGGAACGCAACAAGCGCAGTGCATTGTGAAGATCCACTGCACTCCGCGTACTTTGTATTCTTGCGTTCTGATTGGTTAAGTGACACGCAGAGTGTATGAATGACCGGTCAATTCTTGGTCAATATTTAGTCCAGGTAGATCAAGGATTCTGGAGTTATACTTGAAATGACCTTAGATTATTTCTTTTTTGAAACATTTCAAAGATTTGACCTCAAATTGACCTTAAACCATGGAAGACCTTGACTGGTGTAGGCCAACTTCTATTCATGGTCCAAGTTTGGTCCAGACAGGGTCAAAGGTTCTAGAACTATCATGCCCATGATCTCTAAATGCCCTATGGTCAATTTTTCAGACAAATTCCAAGACCTCTGACCTTGGAAGACCTTGATTTGACCCTCAAACACCTAAAGAGGCAATTGATATCAGTGGTTTGAATATGGTGCAAAATAGGTCTAGGGTTAAGTAATTAAAATTGGCATACTGTACATGCAAACATTATCCCTTGAAATCTAGTATGATTAGTGCTGGCATGAATTTTAGTATGATTAGACAAGTTCAAAGAAACATACCATATGCGTAGCCAGGATTGCGGACCCCGGGGTGCGCAAAAAAAACCTTGTCCAAAACGGCGAAGGATCCAGGGGCTACTAGGGTACCAGCCTGTATTGGACGGGTCGCTAAATGTATTATTAGCAGTAATTAGGACTACTCTCTAAATGTAAACGAGTGAAAATTTCACTCCCCAAAAGAGTGAAACTCTTATAAACCACTCAGAAAAGAGTGGTTTTGTCATTATGACTGCGTCATTATTTCGTTGTTGTCCTATTATTTTTGTCATCTTTTTTCCATTTTTTGCAGACCCCCGGGGTGCGCGTGTCCCTTCCGCACCCCCCTGGCTATGCCAATGCATACGGCAGTTTGCAAACCAGACATCAGGCCTACTGGCGTTTGAAAAGGATTTTGGCCATTTAAAGATATTGTTTGCATCAAAGTATAGAATACTTTGGTTTGCATATAGTACAATCTATATTCCCATGTATGTAGAAATAATATTTTCACCTATCTACTCAACATACACACGTAAGACACACATGTTGGAACACAATTCACACAAACCTTGAATGACCTTGGATAACCTTAGTTCAACTTTCTGAACATTTTTGAATTTGACCTACAAGGGCACTTCCTGAATCATAGGTTATTCATGGTGCAACTTTGGTCCTGGGGTCAAGGATAAAGAATTATTACACTGACCTTGAAGTGACTTTAGATCAATGTTTTAAAGCATTATTTGGATTTGGCCTCAAATGACCTTTTGACATAGAATGACCTTAACCTGACCCTAACCCAATCCATGACATTCCTTGGGCTAATCCAAGCACGGCTGGTAGTAGTGACTAAAATGTCATACATTAGGCCACACTAATTTAATAAATTTGAAAACCTAATGCGGAATGCAGGTTGGTTTTTTTTAATTAAAATTTTTTCCAACTATACCAGGCGTTACACTTGCCATTTTCGCCATTCATTTTCCATCCATTGATATTTACTTGTATATAAAACAGTATGTTTGTTATTTTGCGATCCACAGAACATGATTTGTGATCTATCTTCGATGAGGTTTTATTTGACGAAATTGAAAAATGGAAAAAATTCAAATTTCGACAATTTGGCAATATTAATGCGCATGTTTAAACTAATAAAATTAAATTAGATTGGCCTTAACATAAGGTATTTATGAGTAATGCACTTGTCCAAAAATGCCCCCAGGGTACCCGGGGATGGCAGGGACTTGTACCTGAGATGTCGTTTTTAAATTGCGAACTCCCCGACCATTCCTCGGTCAAGTTCCGGCCATACTGTTTTGTTCCGACCTCTGTTAGCCGTTCAATTACTTAAAAGTACTTATTGTCATAGCCTTATCCCGGTCAAACCCCCGAACCCAAATCCCAGCTTTTTGACATGTGCAAACTTATGAACAAGACCCATGAAATATATGATCAACTCCTTGGCTATCAGGTACTGTAAAGGCCAATATGTCCGCGCTCAGTAATTTTCGCGCTCGGTCAATTTTGGACCTTTTCGCCCGTTTTTATTTTCGCGCATATGTACATTGTCCGAGTATAGAATTCCATTATTAACAAATCCACATTAATTTTCGCGGTACATTTATTTTCGCGCTAATTTCATTTTGCGCGAAAATAAATGTAGCACGAAAAATACCACTTATACAGTAGTCTGGGCATCCCATGGTAAACAGGGGCCCGGGACGTTTTTGACAAGTGCATTAATGTGGCTGTCCAGCCCGTATGAGCTGTAAATGCCAGAAACTTCATTTTGCACTACAGGTGAAAAATTATACATGACAAGGTCATAATTTACCAAAATTGATTTTTTTGACAGATTCACAATCATAGTGCTTACTACAAAACACCAAAGTTTAATTTCAAGAAAATGATAGCAAATGCGAAATAAATTTGCATAATTTTAAGACAATCAACAGAAAATATAGGGCTTACTGATCTTTAAACGCGTTTATCTCGGTTATACGTTTTACTCCCTGACAACCTTTGACAGACCATAACTGGACTTCTAGAAATTGTGTTTAGTTCATTAAGGTGTCATTTTAATCCTTAAAGCATGTTCTTTGCAAATGATTTAAAAAGTGAAAAGAGGTGGCATTTATGGCTGGTTTGGGATGCACGGTCACAAATTACAATGGAGTATTGTGGTGCAATAAATATTGCTGAATATATGCGACCCTCATGACATGTGCCTCCCTTGATAGTTTAAAGATGCAATTCATGATTTTTTTGTGACAAAAACCTCACCTGTTTTCTAGCTAAATAATAATAAGAGTACATTATAAATATATACTGAAAATTTCACTTGATTCCGATCATTCGTTTCAAAGTAACAAAATTTTCAGCATCTCCATAGGCTACTGTGTTGTAATTACTGTCAGGGCCCCGACAATAATTAGAAAATGACACATTTTCTCACTTTTCTCAAAAATGCAAGCACATATGAAAAAATGGTTTGGGGATCGTAACATATACCAGTTGACGATTCCTAAAAGCTAAAAAACTCAATTTTGATTAAGTGACCTTGAGGTCGAAAACTGGATCATGAATTGCCTCTTTAAGCTGCACCAAAAAGCTGTATTCACTCTTCATTTTCCATGCTCCTGATGAGTCTTAGGTCATAAGCGGCAAGGAGGGAAATTGAAAAGTGAATGTCAAAGATCGCTTACAATAGTATTGCAAATAAAGATCTCCACAGACAAGGATGTGAATCCTTAAATACAATATGGCTCAAGAAGGCAATGGTATGGTTCAAGAAGGCAATGATAGTTCCAGCATTGAACTGTCATATGATACCTGTTACAAAATCCAGTCAAGCTCCCCCTCACCATCTGCAATATAAAATATTTTACAGCGGCAACTCTTTTAACACAAAGTTCAAGGGAATTCAAGAGAATTTACATATCGTCGGTCACATCACATACTATACTGTTCTATATGACAAAAGACGCATTTCGAGAAAATCGCATTTGAAAATTCGTATGTAGACTTTGTGTCATAGAAGAGCCTTTTCACCTAAAAGTTTTCTACTGATATTACTATTTTTAAAAGAAAAGACTTGAAAGTTTCAATATATTAATTTCCAATAAAAGTACTACTTAAAACCCTATTTAATATAGCATTGAACTTATAGATCTCTATTGAATTTATAGATCTCTCTTAGTACAGTAATTGAATACATCAAACTGAGCTATACGATATAGGTCTGTATGTGATGTGTTGTTTACGCTATACTTTAGTACGTGATTTTTGCATATAGCGCAGTTTGTGAAATGCTAAATTTAAATAGAACGCATATGAACCAAAATTAATTAATTATTACGTGTTAATTAGGCTAAATTAAAGCCTGTAACTTGGTAGATATGAAAAAATTATCAATATATCAATCCAGACATATATTCTCAAAAATGTCATATAGACCGGTATGTGATGCGACCGACGCAACGATATAGCATTTTAGTTCTTGTTAACCCAGTCATTTTCAAGGGAAAGCACTTGCTGCTCCTCATGAATGCCTTTTCACCGAGCCTTTACTCCCCTATATGGTTAAAGCTTACACTATGGTCATAACACTCAATACGAATGGCTAAAAAATGTGTTCTGACAATTATAATATTTGATCATTTTGCATAAACTTAACGTCAATTGTTTTACAAAGCTGTATGCATCTAAGGTCAATGTATTGTCAGCAGTTTATAAAAATGGCTTTAAAAATGTCAGTACACCAGTCACAAATTCCCGGGACAAATCTGTAGCCATTTGCAAGGCCCGGGGGGCCGTTGGAAGAAAAAAATGGTAGGCATGCTCATCAGAGCACCTCAAAATAGGACCCTAAATGTCGAAATCATGTATAACAAATTCCAACCCTTAATGTTGTAAAATATTCAAAATTAGACCCCTAAATGTCGTAATACACTAAAATTGACCCTAAATGTTGTAATGGACATTTGACCCATTAATGGCGTAACACGCTGAAATGGAACCTCAACAGCATAACGCTCGATTTTGTGCCATAAACAATATGAATAATATCAATCTCGGTAATCTTCACCAAGTGACAGCGCCCCCACGTGACGAGTTTGGGGCTGAAGAAAGTCAAGCGAGTTGCTGACAGAAAGCTTCCCATAGTTAAGCTAAAAATGCTGTTTTGTGAAGTTTAGAAATTGTCAAACAATATGAATATAATACATTGGAAGCCTTCTGTATTTTTCTTGGAATATTCAAGTTAGAATAGCTGGGGAAAAGGGACCCTAAAGTTGAAGATATCCTAAAAAGACAACCCTTAATGTCAAATGTTACCCTGAAAAGGCACCCCTTTTGCTTAAGACGTCGACGACGCCAATGGGCCAGAATCCGACCCTTTTTCGACGTTTTTTCTGATGAGCATGCATACTACTTTTTTCTTCGAGCGGCCCCCGGGTTGTCAATGGTTGTAAGGACATTGTACTGGCAATTTTGCAATAGCCGTACTCCAGAATTGTACGCACAATAAATTCATATATTAAATATATATTCAATTTAGGCCAAGAGACCATCTCATCTTTCTTTATATCTTCATCGCACCATTAATTTGTCTACGCCTATCATGCATGTCTCAATTACGTTAAACATTTATTGTCACATCATAATGGGCAGTCCATGCTTTTTAAAGGGTAGGGGGTGAAAAATTGTAAAAACGTGGGGGTTTACATTTTTCCAGTAAAAAGGGTGGATTAATAAAAAGGGTGGAAGCAAACTATAAAGGGTGGGGTTTCTTCAAACTCCAAATTTGTGCAACTATATATTTACTAAACAAAATAGGAATATTCTTAGACTGAAAAAAGGGAGGGGATATTCAAGCTGAAGTTGGAGTTGGACAACTTCGACTTCAGCACAAGGTGCATTATTGTTGTACAATTTCACGAGCGCCAAGTAAAGAGCAGTTATTAACCCTAACCCTGAATTGAGAGGTGCCCCGTTTTCTAGCCTAAGTCCAACTACGTCACAGTAGAAAAAAACATGTTTTGACCGGGATTCGAACCCATGACCTCTGACTTCCCAAGCGAGGCACACCACTAGCAGGCCACCACGGGGCTGCTGCCCGGGCAGCGATTTCGTCCCCATATGCAACCCGTGTCTATGACGTATTTGGACTTAGGCGCATTTTGGTGATTTTTGACAGTGAGCGAAAGTGAGCTCTGGTTGGGTTAGGGTTAATCTAATTCATACACGACATGATTGACCAAAATAACTAAGGTCACCCAGGGGCCTGACCGTCCGGGGAGGCAAGACTCAAGAGGCTTCCCGATTTTTGTACAGGCTTGGAGGCAGTGATGGCGCTTTTGCGCGCGCAAAATATTTGGACAATTTTGTTTAATTTAGCTAAAAAAAGCCTATTTTTGGATGAAATAATGATTTCTTTCGTCTGGCTTTTCTCCTTTCCCTTTTCTTTTCTTTCTTTTTCTCTTTTCTTTCCCCTTTCCCTCTTCTTTCTCCTTTTTCTTCTTCCTTCTTCCCTCTTTCTCTTCTTCCTCCCTTTCTTCCCTTCCCATTTTTTTTGCTCTCCTTCCCGATTTTAGTGCGTCCGGGAGGGGGGGGGGGTAAAGTTTCCCCGCCCCCCCCCATTGGTTACGCCTCAGAGGTCACCAAAGGTCATTTTAAAATCTAAACACTTACCACTGGTTTCACCAAGCGCATCTTCAGCCGTGATTGCTGTATATTGGAACGTTCTATGCTCACTTGAACTACAACCGGGTCAAACATACGCAAGGTCACATTACCAGCCACTTGCGTTATCTCCTGTAACAATAAAAGAAACAGTGAGGAATCAGAATTATTTTCTTGTGCAATCAAGTCACCTTGATCAATAGTTATTTGGCACTGAATCTGACTGGTAAGTATCATTCAAAAAGCTGGCAGTGTCCATTTCGGTTCCATCCTCGTATCTGCTGGGGCATCTGCACTACTTTGGTAGTACATCTAGATGGACTATATTTTGAAGATGCCATTAAAATGGAGTCATTCATTTTGATAGCAGGTATTCAAATATGCACTGATTTTGTTTTTCTAGTACTAGAGTTAGATGTATGAAGATCTGGACATATTGAACACTGTCACAGAACAATAAGAATAAACAAAAATAGCATTACGTGTTTGGGTATATTACAAGTAAAATAAAATCCCTGTTTAAGGTTAGAAAATCAGTAGGCCCTATACCTGTATTTGTCCCATACAAAATTCTTGATCAGGGTATTTTTAATAGCTGGTTACGAATGATATACAGGTCTCATTCACAGTGCCCCTCCTCCTGGGATGATTGCGCCTCTATACATAGACAAACTTGGGGAGAGAGTTTGTAGAAAACTGGTAAGAAAATCAGCTTATGATCATCAGGAGGACCTTTGCACCACAGGAAGGACCCTGATACACCACTCCCCCTGTCTTAGAAGTTCTGAATACACACATGTCAGCCCTGGGGGTACTCAAGTTTGGTTTTGGTAGGGGTGTGCCGATGGGAAATTTTTAGTACCACCCATGTTTATACCAATCATATACCAATGCCAAAATTCCTAGTCAAATTTATATCAAAATTGCAATTTTTTGTAAAATTTTATGCTAATTTGGCATAAATTTCCTGAGTTTTGTTAGAAATTGAAGTTTAATTAGCCTGAAAGGTTCACAAAGAAATTAAAGAAGTACGATCCCCTGGTTTTAAACTTTTGATTTTGTTTTGCAAATAGAGTGTAAATTTACAGTGGTGTATAGTTTTGTTTGTTTGTTTGTTTTGCTTTGTGTTTAAAAATGAAAAGACTGAAAAAATATTTGTCCTATCTATTCATTATAATATACCTATACATGTGTAATAGTCTTGACAATCATAAATCAAATATGGAAATAAAAGTCTATCTACCCCACAATTCATTAACAAATCACAAAAGCTTAGAATAAAGTCCATTGTCTCCACTTCCCTGTAATAATAAATACCATATCAGAATGAAACATTACTGGATATTGTTTGTTCCAAGTTTCACCATGCTGAACTGCATGCTTTCTTCAACAACAATGGAGTGCCCTGGGAAGGTCATGTGATCCAGGGATAGGCTTTGATGCCAGATTTATGATTTCAGTCAAATTGGACAGAATGTAGAAAATTATACAGATGATTTTTTACAGTCCACTAAGGGCCCCCCCCCCCCCCCCAAAAAAAAAGAACTCTGTCTCAGAAAAGAAATGCGGTAAATTTCTAATTTTTAACGCTTTTTTTTTTAGTCAAAAAAGGCTATGCGTACGCGGAAATCTTTTTTTTTATCACGTTTTTAGGTCACTTTTTTTTCCGGCCGCTTAGCTACCAATTTTTTTTCTTTTTTTCCCCCTCACGATGTAAGAAAAAAATTAAAAAGCAAAAAATCTCCTGAAAACCTAAAAAAAAAGAAAAAAGAAAAGAAATGCGGTAAATTTCTAATTTTTAACCCTATGCGCGCGGGAAGCTGAGACAGAGTTCTTTAAACTACTAGAAATTGTGAATATATTGATTGAACAAAAACTAGAATTTTCTTTTGCATGTTGAGGGTATGAGCCTGGGTATGAGACTACCTCCCTCATGGATTGTGCTATATGTGACCGTCCATCTCAAACGAGCCGTAAATGCAGCAAATTTCATTTTGCGCTACAGGAAAAAAAACGTGTCCTGGTTGTAATTTGCCGAAATTGATTTTTTGACAGATTTACTATCTTTGTGCTTTCTACAAAACACAAGCGAAGTTTAAATTCAAGAAAAGGATTGGAAATATATGAACTATAGGGCCTACAACTATATATGTAGGCCTAAATGAGGACAATCAACAGAAAATAATAGGACCTACTGATCTTTGAACTTGTTTATCTCACTAATACATTTTACTCGCTTACTACCTTTGACGGACCATAACTTGACTTCTGAAAATCGAGTAAAGTTCATTGAGGTGTCATTTTAATCCTTATAACATGGTGTTTGCAAATATTTAAAAAAGTTAAAATGACAAGAGGCTGCATTTACGGCTGGTTGGGGATGGACGGTCTCATATGTTAGAACATTGATCATAGTTGTAATGATCGACTTTCACCACTGTCTTGTCTTGGCTTGTTCAGGTTCGGCACAACACCCCTAAATAGGGAGGGGCCAACCGAGGCCTGGGTTCTATTCCCGGTCGAACCTGGCTGGGGCCCTTCATGGAACTAAGTTGCACATGAATTTGATTCTCAATCCATACTCTTCTACTTGAATTAAATGCATATGCACTATTGGGATTAACCTGGTGTTCCACAAAATGTTATAAATAAAAAATAAATAAAGCAAAACAAATGAGAATCCACAAGAACCCTCATTTGGGATAGACTTATATCAGAGTACTCACAACCACAGATTTCAGGGATAGCAGAAAAAAAAAGTGAAGGGAATGGAATGGGTGTGTCAGTGTGGGCTTCTATGCATTGACTCAAACTATAGTCTGCACTTCCAAGGCTGCGACCCAAAGATCCACCAATGAGACAAAGCCACATAGGAGGAAGTACTGCGGCAGAATTACATAAACTATTGGCCTATATGGCATAGCGCGTTGTGCTTCTATTTCCTGGTTCGATGGGGAGACCTGGTTGCAGTTTCCCTATTATTTCCCTTCTTATTTCCTTTTGAATACACATATCAAGCTGACCTAGGAACAGTATGGCCCGTATTCCAGAAAGATGTTTAGCTAAACTATTGTTTAACTGAGCATCAACTGTCCAGGAATGATATGCATCATTGCAGCTTTCAAGCAGAACAGTTCAATGAGTCGTGCTGTTGACGAGAAATAAAACCTTGATTTAGCTAAACACCTTTCTGGAATACGGGCCTATGCTTTTACAGTTTATTGTACAGCTTGTCCCAATATTAATGCAACCAGCAAATAAAATATATTAAAAATAGTTGCCAAAAGATTAAATCATAGTACATTTTGTACATGTAATATATGTTTTTAAAAAGTGGAGTAATTACTCAACAATATGCTTTTTGTCCTGTTTACTTTTACCACACCAGTCCAGAGATATGAAGGATTTTTCACGTCCAGATTTTCGGGCAAAACAATGCAAGTTTGTTACATTATCATTCAAAATCAACTCAGCATATTTATAAAAATATTGTTTGTAATTCAATAAGAAGTATCAAATTGTTGGTACATCATGAAATTATGAGGTTTCGGCGAAAAAGGGTCAACTTTTTTGAAGTAGTCTTTAGGCGTCATTTTGACATTGATAATGGACATGAAATCACGAGTAAAGATCCATGTATAAACAAGAGACTCTATTCAATATGTACGCCAAAAATTGTGATATTCTGATAGGTGTAAGTAGTTAAAAACTAGCTTGCAGTAAACATGACATTCAGCCGAGCGAGACGTTTTTAGGGACTGTAGCCTTAAGGGGGCATTGTACAAAATTTTGAAGTTTTATTTGTGGATGATTTACACTTCAAATGTTAGAAAATAACAGTCAGTTACCAGATATCAGAAAAATTTTGATCATAACCTTCGGAGAAGTTAAAAGTTTGAATTTTATTTGGTTTGTTGTTTTTGGGTATGAGGCTATTCTCTGAACGTATTTATTGATGCCATAGGCCCTAAATCAAGAAAGAGCCAAAGATGTGTTTGTAAAACATACCTTTACCATCATAGATTGCAGATAAATCAAAAGAAATAGGGATTTGCATTAGATCTCCTGAAAAGGCCAATTCTAAAAATTAAACAACAGGGGGCAGTATTTATCGTTGTTGACAACGATAACTAAAAATAAAAGAAAATCTAAAGATTTTGATATAGGGTTGAATTTGACAATGAAACTTTGCATGCTGTCATAATTACCGCTAATACTTCAAATGATGCAAAATCCCAAAAACGCATGGGAAAAGTTTGGGGATGGTGCTGAACTTGTCCAACGCTCTTTAATCATACAACATTTGTGAATATGCAGGTTATCTAAAATTCCCATAAAATCCCTGGATAAAATCATTCTTGAAAATCTATTCACAATTGTTACCCTTAGCAAATTTCAACATTCACCATGTCACCTTTCATCAAGCTCGAAAGCAAATAATTAAACCCATAATTTGTGGTTGATTTCTTATTTGTCAGATTGTTAAATCTGCCATATTTTCCCTGAATTCTTTTTATTTTTTAATGTTTACAGTTGCATATTTCAACATTTATTTACCATGTTACCCATGATCAATCCTGAAAGCAAATCATTACCATGAATGGACTTGACATTTGCCAAAGTACGACAAATCCTATCTTCTATGCTACACTGACTTCTGCATTTACTGTTTTAACCTTTAATGGTTGCAAAAAGGCAGCGGCAAATTCTATTGGGCTGCTAATATATATTTGGATAAAATGGATTCCAAATAATTATATAAATTCCCCTGGGATAAATCCCTTCTTCCCCATGCTTTTTAAAGCATCTTTGTCAAGGTATTTATCAGGGCAAGAGAGGAACCAAACTCTTATTTTAGACCTTAAGATCCTTTTGACATTTTTTTTTGGGGGGAGGGAGCTAATTTGTATAAACCATGTCAAATAAGTCTTATTAAGGCCTACGTGATAAAGGTTACTCATGCCACTCCCTAGGCTTAGCAGCCTGATAGCAGCCCCTCTTCACAACAAATCTTCTTGAAAAAAAAATGTTGATATAATTTCATCCTGCACACATGATGTATGTTTCACATCACCTGCAATTTTTGCATAAAATTGCTCACTCTGAGTATATTTTAACATGCTACAGTGGAAACCCTTTAGTACGAGATCGCCGGGCCAACTCCGAAAGCTCGTATTAAACGGAGCTCGCATTAAAAATATATATGACCGTAACCATTATCATGATGAAATTAAATCTTCAGCGGCATATCGTAAGGTGATAACAGGCTAACGCTACTTTTGACATTTCCTTTATTTTTTTGTGCCAAAACTGATTGACTTTGGATACCATTTATTAGTTGAAGGAGACAGATTTTGTTTATTGTAATAAGTTTTTTAGTATAAATGGTTTAAATTTATCATAAATACTATTTTTTTTTTGTATGTCCGTGTAGTATTTGCTTAAAAAAAGAGTTTTCTTAGACCTTGTTTGACCGCTGCCGCTTTCGAAAGATCACTAACCAAAACAGTGAATCGGCTATACCATTGTATACCAGTGTAATCACGTACGACGCGGTGAAAAATTATATGTCGACGTATCATCGTAACTCATACGAAGCAGCTATTACGCTGTCGTTTTATTGCACTGCTATAATAGATAAACATTTAAAGCTGCCGCCTTATAACTTTTTTTATTTTTTGATGCAAGTAAATAATTACAACTCGCCATGTGGTTTTAGGATACCATGCATGTACAGGGGCATACGAGTCATGAATATTTGGAGCCTGGGAAAGAAATAATATACTGAGAGAAGCGTTCAAAAATGTCCTCGTATTATCCAACGCAAAATTAATGATGAATGAAGCAAGGGACTGTAAGTTAGTGCTCTTACTATGCGGAGCTCGTATTATTCACCTGGTATTAAACAGATAACTTTGTGTAGTAAACAATGGACAAAAGTTGGGGCCCAAAATTACCGCTCGTAATATACGGGTTGTCGTTTTAAGCGATCTCGTACTAACGGGTTTCCACTGTAACTGATTTCTTCACTATAAACGAACTAGATTCCTTAATTTTTCCATTTCTCCTATACCTAAAAAAAAATAAAATTTGCTATGGTGAGAATTAGCGAGATCTGGATCATGGATGCGCAATAAATCTTATTCCAAAACGGCGACGGGTCCAAGGGCTGCTAGGGGCACCTGCCTATAATATCGGACGGGACGCCAAATGTATTATTACCAGTAATTAGGACTACTGCGCCCTTTTTTTTTTCCCATTGTTTTTATTTCTTTATTCTTTATCCCATTTTTTCTGTTGTACACCCCCGGGTTGCGCATATCTTTTCTGCACACCTCTGGCTACGCCAATGCTTGAAGTGATGGCATGCAATTGGGGTGTTAAAGATTTGAGAAGCAGGAGGTCCCCAATTCGAATCAGAGTGAAAACATTTTTTTTTTCACTCCTGTTTTTCCAATGCGACAAGACAAGGTATTAAAAAATAGAAATCCAATAGCCGGAAGCGGACCTACGTCATATGCAGCTAGCACAATCAGTCTGAGCACAATGATCTAAAAGATAACTCGCATTGGACTTTGTGCGCGGTGAAAACCATCAAGGAGAAGGAAATAGGTGAAATTATGAGCTGTTTGTTATATTGTTGTAGTTGAATACCACACATCTCATATGGCATGGAAATATTTTAAAATTTTCCAAAATCAATCAAAATTTTTAAGAGCTGGTATTTTCTCCATAGACTTGTATGGGAAGTCAACATTTGTTTTCAATGTGATTATTGGGCAAAGGTCCCGGATGAAAAAGAGACACCAAGATGTCCGCTCCTGCCTACAGGGTTAAGGTACACACAGATCGGAACATATATGTGGGGAGCATTTTGTTCTGCTGCTTGTAATCAAATATGGCACGTACATCATGTCGTCAAAACTCCTTCACAAACTGAGCTGATTGTGCCTTTTTATTGAGTAAATCATGGCTCATGGTGAGATCAATGAGAGATGTGCAAAGTTCAACTTTCTTCTTTATTAGTATCAATTATTGAGATTTTAAAAAAGCTGAAAACCACGTTGACAAAGTTTCTTAGTATGTTACACTCTTATGCACAATAAATTAAAGGAAATCCAATGTAAGGTAGTTTTGTTTGTTTATAAATTCAAATATTGAAATTGGAGTAGCAAGTTGCAAAGTAAATGATCATAAAATGCAGAAAGTACTTGAGATTTCTTGAAAAATAGCTACATTACAAAGTCATGAAGTTGAAGTGCTTGAAGATGACCCACTTTTTTACTACAAAAAT
>JXSR01S029413.1:45761-56618 GCA_000969725.1 Ophiothrix spiculata
TAGATCTACATGAAAGTATACATTTCTGGAAGCAGAGTTGCATGCTGAACATAATGGTGATGTTAATTTTTGATCAAAACCCATGATTTCGGCCCTAGGGCCAAAATATAAGATAAAATCAAATATTAGAGAAACCAGTCCTGGACATTTATTTCTTGATTCTAAAAAGTAATTTAGTTCCAATTTTTTCTTCAAATAATTTTGGTTAGGCTTTTCAGAATTTGTTGGCGCCAAAAATATGTATTTTGGCCCTGGAGCCAAAATTGGAATACCCTATCCCTAAGCCTAAACCCTAAAATTGTGGATGAACATAAAGTATACTTGGTCCAAAAATTTGCAACCTCTGTCAAAAATCGCCATCACCATCGTGTTCCACATGTCACTCGGCTTCTAGAAATGTATACTTTCTTATGGATTTGATTTTTCATTGCTGAGTTCCAGACCAAAAACTTCTCAAAAAATAATGGGCTGATTGACACCAGCCTTAATCAAACTAATCCAGAATTATTGTACTCGCAGCCAGAAGCCGTGCACGATTGCCAACAATATTTATAAACACACCTACATAAGGCTAGGACTAATAGTTCCCCTATTCTTAACTAAAGGAAGTCTTTGGCTTAATCAGATTTCTGGTTAGACCTAATTATGTAATGCCTGAATAAAAGTAGACCAATGTTTAAAATGCCCTTGCATGACTTTTAAGATCTATTTCGGACTTGAATTTAGTCATAATGTCAAGATTGCGTTGATTGAAACCTGGCAAGGTAACGCAGTGACAAGCAACATGTTGCAGCGTTGATCGTAGCAATTATGTCTGTTCCGCAGTTAGAAATAAAATCCGGATTTTGCTGTGCTAAAAATGGTGCATTCTGTTCAATTTATCTTATAAATGGCAAAGGTTACATTTCTAGACAAAATTTTATATTGAAATTGTTAAAATATGTTATGATCATGATCAAAATTCTTCATTCTATATCCAAAACCATAGACATCCTTGAAACCATTAAAGTAAGCAATGTAAGTTGAATTCTTGGTGAAATTTGATTATGTATTTTAAATCGTTTTCATTTGCTTCAACATGTTTTCATAGTATTCATATTTTTTATACCATAGATATTTGTGTTTTGATCCAGGAATTGGATCCATGGCCATTGAAATTTGTCCAATTTGAATTTGAGCTTGATTTTAATGATTTAGCCACTGAGAAATGTGGGTCAAGTGCCATGTCCAGGAGCACAAGAAATCCCACCCTTACTTTTATGTGAATGGAGTTTAAATATGTCAAATTCAAAATCTTCCCTTGAATTGGGCATTTTAGGTTTAAAATCTCTGCATCAAAAGAGGTTTGATCATCTGAAGAAATCTAATACAATGGAACCTCGTTAACACAAAATGGTTGTTTTGTCCCATGTATTGATTTTCTAATTGTGAATTTGGTTGGATAACACAAAATTCTGAACACAAACAAAAATCTTTGGCCTCAGTCATTATGTGTTTCACTGGATTTCACTGTATATGTTTTTTCATGTTTAATTTAGATAGACATCATCATGGACATGTATACAGGTCATGTGGCAGAATCATTGGAAGTAAATTTATCAGGTATCATTTCAAATGAAAGATCACCCTAAGGTCCAAAAAAAGTTGTTTGGTTGTCCTCGACCGACCAACCCAATTTTTTCGAAACTGGAAAAAAGTTTTTTACTGTACAAAAGTACACCCAATTTACAGATTTCCAAAAAAAAAAGGTTTTTTTTCTTTGAGAATTTTATTTTTTTTTTAATATTTTTTAGTTGATGTTTTCATTTTGTTTCCATTTTAATACTGTTTTTAAACTTGTATAAAGAAAATTTTCTGTACAGTAGACTTATTTGCATCTTTATAGAGGCCATAATTTGGTGTAACTTTGACTTACATTTGAAAAAAAAATCTTTTTAAAAAAATCCACCCGCCTGCACTTGTTTAAAAAAAAGTTTTTGGCCTAATCTTATTCTAATCATCTGCATTTTGAAGAATAAGAAAAAAATCTCGTTTAAGATATGAAATAAATTGGGAAATGTATTTTTTCAGGTTGGATCAAAAACTTTACCGAACTCTAAAACTTGCCCAAAGCCCTACCTAAGATGAAATTTAAGTAGGAGTTAATAATGTAGGCCTGCACTTGGTCTAATAAATAACAAAATAAAGTTGGCAATCATTAGACATGCGCAGGAAGCCATCAGTGCTCTTGGTTTTTTCTTACATTTCTCGAACAGTTGGGACATGAATGATGACAAATTCATTTTCTAAATCATCCTCATGTTCATCGCTAAATGTTCCAGAATCATTTTCAGTTTGGATCGTAAATTCACTTTCTTTCCCATCCAATTATTCAAAGTCAATCAAAAAAGAGAAAATAGAAAGAAAGAAAACTATTCTAAATAACTGAAAATGGATTGTATGGATTAATGCAAGCATGATGGCTACTAATATTGTGCTTTCTGGAGACAGTAGGAAAAGTTGGACTGTGTCGGAGACTACTTAGCTTTTCTAAAGAAATGCTTTTAATAGACATCGGTTTTCAAAACACGACTTTTTGAGGATTCACAAATCTGATCTTACAGTTTCCGACGATTGCTGATATAAACGTGCCTCTTTAACACAATACCCAGAATGTAAAGTTCATGTTCATTTTAACTGACTGGGTACAAATTCAAACTTTTAATTTAGGGTTAGCACTTAAGACGCACTTTTAGTGTAATGCGCCCTGAGGTGACTTGCAGTTTTAAGCTTAATCAGCCGATTTAAAATTATGAAAATGTTACTCTTTCTGTTAGCGAGTCTATGAGACCACCAGCCAAACATTGTTAGAATAGTGCATCTAATCATGTATGAGTCTGGATATCATTATTTTTCACTTTTATTGTACTGAAAATGCGAGTGAATTTCCACTTTACAGGAAGAAAATTTTCTTGACAAAAGCATGGATACTAATGAGCTTGTACGTGATTGGTTGAAAAAAGTCCATGTGATCTGACGTTCCGGAGATTTCCGAGTGGATTTTGCAAAGGTCTTTGGTCTTAATTATAATCAGTCTTTTGTTCTTAATCAGTACGTCTCTGCCACGGAACAATAACACATGACTACAATTTGTGCTAACAATGATTTCTACTGTCTCCAGGAAAACAAAATGTAATGGATCTAAAAAAGGGTCAAATTTTGCATATTGGATAAACAGAAAATTAGAGCCAGCCAAAACAAGTTTGCAGCAGAAATAAGAGAAGTTGTTGTTTGATAAAAGTCCTGATACATTTTACTGTGAATGAAACACTTTTTTGATATGAAATAATTCAAATTGTTTTATTTAGGGTCATATATATATTATTGAAGTATAATACTGATTTTAGAATGAAAATATTTAGCTTCAAAGCAAATGGCACCGAGTGAGATTGACTCTTATCCTGAATGGAAACTATATTGTCATGTGAGAGCAAGAAGTCGTATCTGCAACCATTTCATACCAACATATGTGAGGTGAATTTTGAAGGTTTTGTTACATTCTAGTGACAAGGTGTTAAAAAGTTATATATATGGCAGCCATTGCACATACGACTTTCCTGCACTCACACGACAATTTTACAATTGTTTGTGTATATAATGAAGCACATAGAATAGTTGCTAGGTACGTACATAGAAATTGAGTTCCCGGGGGACCGCACGAATACTAAAGTGGTACTCATGCTCTTCAGAGCGCCTCAAAATTGGACCCTTAATTGCGCAATTGTTGAGAAAAAAATATACACCCCTAAATGGTGTAATATGATGTAAATTGCAGTCAGAATGTATCAAGTTCTTCAACATGCGATACCGATTTGCAAAGAACGGATGATTTCAAAAATTTACCTCTGAATTCAATTGTTAATGTAAATCCCTGAACGACACACTCAGGGTAAAACCACAAACACCATGACTGCACACTTGTGAGTAGCCGGGATCAATAACACTAGGATTCGCTCCACAGCGCAGGCTATTCAATTAATCGTGACGGCACACGGTAGCATTATTGTCCTGTTCGATACCGTATTAACTATTAACAGTTAACACTGGCCCTGTACTCATTTGTACTGATAATGGTTCTCTGCATGTAATTGATCAAATTACAACAATTGAATTCAGAGGTAAATTTTTAAAATCATACATTCTTTGCAAATTGGTATCGCATGTTAAAATACTTGACTCTGACTACAAATCGATGACACTTGATTGGTGTGTCAAAAATTATCAGAAAAAAGTTAATTTAATTCATCTGCAGGCTTGTTGAAATCATGGGTAGGAACTTATAATGGCGGGGAGTTTACATGTACAACACAATACTCAACTGAGTGACAAAAAGTGAAAAGTGACCCTTCGTGACAGAGGTAACTTGAATTTACAACCCTAATTTGCCTAAATGGCGTAAATTGTGCTAAAAACTACTAATTTTTCCAAAAACACCGGTGGGTCAAAATCAAGACCCTTTTACACCACTTTTTATGATGACCATGAGTACCAATTGCCATCCAGAGCAGTCCCCTGGATTAGTTCTTTAAATTAATCATAAATCATTTTTGCTGTATCAGGGTTCTAAAATCAGCAAACTACAAAAGGGCTAATATTCATATGTGCCTGCCTGACTTTGGGTGCCTTCAATTTGTGGTAAAAACACCTAATAATACCGAAATCTGTGAAAAAACATCCAGAGATGCCAGTTTTCATATTTTAACCTGATATTTCAGGGGTTTTTTTACTCCAAATTTACACGATACATTTTCAGCTTTTTCCCAAAATTTACGTGCATTTTCAGGAATTTTTTGAAAGTTTCAGGTTTCAAATTGAAGGCAGATAGCACATATTCATATACCATGTCAATGCGAGTACCTTCCAAGAACCAGGCCCATATTTAGGAAATGGTGACATAACAATGTGTACAATTTGGCAAGGAAAAGTGATTTCCTGGGAGCATTTCATGAATATGGGCCCTGATTTGTTCAGACTTAATATCTTCAGGAGCAAGTCAGACTTACATTTTCATAATAGAAGATTTGTTTCCAAGCATCATCTTGATAAACTCCCTATAGCTAACTGTTCCTGAACCATCTGTGTCAATTTCTGCGATGATCTTTTTGATTTCTAGAATATTTTTCGGTGATCCTAACTTTTCCATCATGTAAGATACATCACTCGTATCTGAAAATGAAATGAAAGGAAATGTTTTAAAGGAGGATTAAGTATCAGTCAAAGTTAGGCTGAATCTTTATTGGTCTACTCCTCCGTAAGACTTCCAAGTTTGTAATCTCATTTACTGTACTATTTATATTATTGTGTCGTTGTGTATACTATTAGTTACCCCCTGCTTGTTCACGAAATACGGGCAAATATCTAGGGTCTGGTGCCATACAGGCCGAATGGAATATGGCACCAGACCCTAGATATTTCCCGTATTTCGTTAGAACAAGCAGGGGGTAACGATTTTATCCTTTTAAGTGTGCATGAATTCTGTAATCTCGTTGGTAAATTTACCATCAAAAACGAAATTTTAATCAAAAAAGCTTTACAAACAAAGCATGGAAAGCCCCATGGACACCCATGCCGCGCGCTGGTTGGATGTGCGCGTATTGATCTGCGCGTGTACGCTTGCGTCACGACCAATGCGTGAACGCTGCAATACACTCTTACGCAGCAAGCTTTAACGACGCACGAACACATTTTTAGTTCATTTGATAGCGAGCAATGTAGCGTTTGTGTATGAGTCACAGAATACGGGATATATTCAGGGTTTGGCTTATTTTTATTTTGGAAAAAAATGAATACAGGTTTTGTTTAAAGTATGTTTGACCAATGAGATTACAGAATTCGTGTACACTAAAGGATAAGTTGTCTACTGAAAAATAAACAATGGACATTTCAATGGGAACTGGGTTTAATGCCAGGTTTGGTTATTTTTTCTAGATTGCATAATCATCGGACAAAGAATATTAAATGCAAAGTTTGACTGTAGCAAATAGCAATAGCACTAGTTTTATTTAAAAACCAGTTATATCAGTTTAATAAAACTTCTCCTCCGGGTTTTTGAAAAGTGAAGAAGAGGAGCTTTTTATTTTGATTTTTACCTAAATAATCAAAATTAATTATTTTTATCTTAATTTACAGTAACTGGTTGAGTGTTTTTTCGCATGGTCAGTATGCAAAATGATATCTGAAAAAAAAAATGATGGGGTCTTTTTTATTTTTTGGTTTGAGAGTTGGAACCCACTGATGATCACAAAGCTCACCTGAAATACTTCATTACACATTTTGCAAGGTTTGGAATAAGTTCTACTTTCTTTAAAAAAATTGAACAAATTAGCTCAATTTATAATAAGAAATTTGAAATATCTTCAAAAAAAATACCCAAAAAAAAAAGGAGTGTGAGGGGACGAGAAACATAAATATTCATTTTACTTTGCCTTATTGTTAATCCTCTGTTTTCTACTTACCCAAATCCCCTGAGCCATCCAAGTCATACTCAATAAATTTTCCTGCAAGAAAGAAAAAGGAGAACATATTTTCAGATTACTTTCATTTATGAACACCGCCATTTAATTATAAAGTTACATCTCCCTTTAAATGCTTTCCTATAATAGTGTGTACTTTATTATGTTTAATAAAACTTTCATAGTGTATAATACTATATGTAATAAGGCTCCGTAATCAGATTTTTTGCGCTAAGTGACTTAGACCCCTTAAAAAAGACACACCCCACAAAAGTTAAAGAAAAAAATTAAAATTTTCTCTAAACAAATAGGTTTCTGTTGTTGAAAACGCAAAAACATAGTTTAACAACCCTGCATGATATTTTTTACTTAAACATTAGTCACCCCCTCCCTCTTTCTAAATTTTGGTTATGGGCCTCTATGTAATTTCTATTTATCACTTTAGATCAGTACTTTATACTGAAGAGGTTTTCCTGGATAAAAATATGCATAAATTGGTCATCATAATCCTGTATAATATTAGGACCAATTTATGCATGGTAGAAATATAGATTGTAACACAGATTTAGAGTCAGTGACCATGGAAACCGGATATGTCAATTTTATGCAAACAGAACATATTAAATTTGCCATGAATCAAATGATACTCAATTTGAATACCAATTTAATGACTAGATTAGTCGGATACCAGTTTGGTGAGAAGATGAGATGATTTGCATCAATTTTAGATGAGTTAATGATGACAAAGCCCTGAGTCATTCCACCGGGGGTAGGTGGAGGATAACTTGGATTTGGTTGGGGTAGGTGACACTGCAGTCTCAATACCCTACCCATTTCTATGTTGTGAGGGGACATTTTAGCATTTGACACCAGTTTTTAAAACCTTACCCATATTAAAGGGGCAATTCATGATCCACTTTTCACCCTCAAGGTCACGACTATTAAAATGGAGTTCTTTAGATTATACGAATCCTCCACTGGTATATATTACGATCCCCAAACCATTCATTCATAAATGCTTGCGTTTTTTAGAAAAGTGAGAAAATGTGTCATGCCCCGACAGTAATTACAACACAGTAAAATGCTAAAAAAGCTTGTAACTTGGAAACGAATGGTCGGAATCAAGTGAAATTTTCAGTATATATTTATAGTGTAGTCTTCTTTTTATTTAGCTAGAAAAGAGGGGAGTTTTTTGTCACATCAAAATCATGAATTGCCCCTTTAAAGCAATACTACTAGACCTAAAAATGAAATGCCCCCTGTTGATTTGACTTGATTTTTTTTGATGGGGGGGGGGGCTCATTAGGTTTGTTTTTGGTAGATATTAATACCTTCCAAACAATTTGGCCAAAAAATGCTTACTTTTCCTTTTAGTTTCCTTTTATAGAAACACATTTTTGCCAAAATACACTTGTATATGCTCTTCAATAGTCATATAATTCTTCATTTTAGGCTGTTTTTACTCAAATTTATTTTTGATCAAAATCTGAAAGTATTGCTTTTAGGTCATGACCCATGTCAAGGGATATTTTGTGTGAAATTCATGGCATGAAAAAAACCCAATCCTTGCAGCATAGTACATCCCTGTTAGCCAAATATACTTCCAGGCCAGAGCTCTGCTTCCAGGCTAAGTACCCCTCCCACTCCCATTCATACTCGTTATACATTTGCACATCATTTCATCATGCCGATTGCAATTGTTAATCCAGGAAGGTGTATCTGATGAGTCTTCTGCATGTGTTTTAGGGATGGGAATTAATCTGATCAGTATGGTTGCAATTTTTTCAAATGGATATTGGCAAGTTTAATTTTCTGGATAATTCTATTTGTGTATGAGGCAAACAATAATATTTATGAATAAACTAAAAAAAAACAGAAAACAAAGTAAAAAGGATATCATTAATTAAAAGTGAAATCCCTAGAATTAACCACCAAGCTAAATAAGGATGGTGTCAACCCATCATTTTTGTTGTTGTTGAAAAGTTATGCTCAAAAACTCAACAAAGAACCTTTAAATCCAAAGAAAATTTACATTTTTAGAAGTCTTGTGACAACTCTAGCTATAGGGCTAAATCACTTATTTTTGGTGCCAACATTTTGGCTTCTGATCTGACATTGGTTTCTAGATTTAAAAATGCAATTTGGTAAAAAAAAAACTAATTTAGATCCAATTTTTACCACATCAAATTTTAGTTAAATGCTTTCCAGAAGTGGCACCAAAAACGCATATTTTAAATAAATTTTAAAGTTTTGTCAACAATAAACATCAGCATATAACTCTGCTTCTACAAAATGTAGGCCCTATACTTTCATAGTTTTTAGTTTGTGAGTACAGAGTTAAAACCTGGTGTCCAAAAAATGATGGGTTGACACGAAGCTTAAACAATGTCAGGTTATTTCTGTCATTTACCAAGAAATCAAGAATTTCTTTCAATTTGCAAATGTATGATATTAGAGATCATAAAAAATGGATAGACTTAAAATCCTGTTTTACCCCAGTTTTGATTTTAGTCATCATCATCATCATCATTAAAAAATGAATATTGGGTTATATTGCAAACTTGCCTGATAAGAAAGGATTCTTTTTAGTATTTGAATGGATCTAGTATAATTTCCCAAAATGGAGCAAATTTTGTCATTTATGTCATATATTTCCCAAAATGTGTTATTTAAACAGGGTTGTTAAGGTGAAGGAAAACGTTGCTCTTTTTGTTCAATTTTTAAAAGTTCAAAATGTGAGTGATGGTCTTTTTTGTAAACAATCAAGGTTAATGCCCGGAGATTATTGTCAAATACATTTACTTCATCACCAGCTCCCAATCAGTTAAATGTGCTAATTATCTATATTAAAAATCATGACTTTACAATGATATAAAATTATTAAAGCTGTCAGTCAAAATCGGCCAATGCAGCATTGGCATCCTCATTACTTTTCAGGCACTACCAAACCAGATAGGAAAACCCCAGAGATATGAGTCAGAAAGTAAACTCTACTTGTACAAAATATGTGTGGTGCTCTGGCATAATGAGCGGAAAGTCGCGATTTTCAAAACTAAGTTCATGCCGTATTTTAATTCTCTATCATCTCAGCTTTCCAATGATATATAATATGTCATACTTTCTTTCTACAATTTTCATTTAGAGATCGAAATACAAGACAATCCACTCAAAATCTGGAAGTAAAACATTGTCGCAAATCGATTCTAAAGTTACTGATTACTATAGTGTATAATAGCAAAACGCGGTCGATTACCCGTGAATAATTGCACTTCCCGGCATAATTGACCTTCAAAACGCGAAGTATAGATTAACACTTATGTACTAATGGGTTTTATGTCAAAAAACGAAATTTGATCTTTTCACCATATTTTTACTTTAGCAGCCATTTATTCAAAATCTTCAATCGCGACTTTCCGCTCATTTTGCCAGAGCACCACTCATATAGTCCCGATTCTGATAATCACTTCAGCCAATATTATTACCACACATTTATTTGATTGAAATGTTATGGAAAAATATTTAAACTTACCCACACAATATTAAAATGTATAATTTTTATGAAGTGTACAAGATACTTGGTTGCCTGTTTTCATTTTTTTTGAGGGGGATGCTCAACTTTGGTCTGAATGGGATGATTTTTGACACATTTTGGCAGTTTTTCGTGAAAATGTGACCTACATGTTAAGGGACCCATTGGGACCCATGTTAGGGATTTTTCTGGAAAAAAAACCTCTCATTTGGGATACACGCCCCCTATACCTTTCATATAATATAAAATCGAAATTGTTGGAATCAAATCTTAGAAATCAATTTTTAAATGAATTAGGGCTAAATGTTATTTGGTATATGTATTGTTTTTTTTATTTTTACCTAGTCATGCTAGTTGGTACAAAATATTTGTACTGGTGTTAGTTCAAGCTCGTTATCAACTTATCTTTGTTTGACAATCTAGGGGAATTTCCTATCTAATCCCAACCATTTGTTTGAGGAAGAATTTAATACACAGCACGTTGATTATCATTCAGTTATGACCATGGTTATATCGTTGTCATAATTATTTCAGTGAAAAATAGGTAAGAGGAAATATTAGATATGGAAGTGAGGTTTTCCATCAAAATTGAGAGACTTTTCCTATCATATCTAGCTCGAAGGGGAAGGTATCGCTCAATTTTGGGCTTGAGATTTTCTCTCACGCAAAATATATAAAGACATTTGTTCTTACTATTGAGCGAAAGAGAGAGAATCGCGTAAAAAGTATTAAGCGAATTGGTGAATGAGGGAAATGTGTTTAGATATTATTATAAGACATTTCCAATATAGGCCTAATCCTAAATGTGACCTTCAAAGCTAAAACTATTTTATCAAG